>CM076572.1:1427363756-1427465450 GCA_034641835.2 Pinus albicaulis
GCTAATTTAGTACCCAAAGAAGAAAATAACTCTGTCCAAAAATTTCCCGTAAAAATGGGATCTCTGTCGCTCACAATAACCCTTGGGCTTCCATGTAGCTTTTGAATTCTGTCCATAAATGTAGTAGCAACTGTACTTGCTTTAAATGGATGAGATAATGCACAAAAGTGTGCATACTTGGTAAGTCTATCAACTACCACCATGATGACACTCTTTCCTTTGGACTTAGGTAAACCTGTGATAAAATCCATCGAAATCTCCTCCCAACGTTGACTTGGAATGGATAAAGGTTGTAGAAGTCCCGGGGTCTTAATTGTTTCCACTTTATTCTGCTGGCAAACCAAACATTCCGCCACAAACATTTGAATATCAGATTTAAGGCCATCCCAAAAAAATTCTTTCTTCACCCTGTGGTAAGTTTTTAAAAATCCTGAGTGTCCTCCTAAAGGAGAAGTGTGCAATTCAGAAGAATCTTTTGTTTTAGTTGGGAATTCTTACAAAGATATAAGCGATCTTTGTACCATAAGGAATCATTTTTCCAACTAAATGTATCAGATGTACTAGGATCTTGCTGCAACTTTTGAATGAGGGTCCATACATCTTTGTCCTTCTTCCATTCATCTCTTGCTTCGGTTATCCAATCTGGTTGGATAATAGAAATGGCACAAAGCAATGCTTCCACCTCTTCATTCTTTCTTGAGAGTGCATCTGCAACAACATTAATCTTTCCTTTTTTGTAGATTATTTCAAAGTCATAACCCAACATCTTTGTGACCCATTTTTGCTGCTCTTCTGAAGATAGTCTTTGTTCCAAAAAGTGTTTAAGACTATCATGATCAGTTCTTACCTTGAAGTGTCTTCCCATTAGGTAAGTTCGCCATTTCTTTAGTGCATGTAGTATTGCTAACATTTCATTCTCATAAATAGGTTTCTGTAAATACTTTCCTTTGATCGGACGACTTTCAAAAGCAATGGGTCTTCCTTCCTGCATTAAAACTGCACCAATTCCATTTCCTGAGGCATCACATTCCACAATAAAGGTTTTTGTGAAGTCCGGCGTAGCTAAGACCGGTGCTAGGCACATTGCCTCTTTAAGATGTTCAAAGGCCTTAGTTGCTTCAAGAGTCCATGAAAATGCATCTTTCTTCAATAATGTTGTTAGAGGTGCTGCTATTCTCCCATAATTCTTAACAAACTTGCGATAATACCCCGTTAACCCGAGAAATCCTCGCAACTGCTTTATGGTTGTGGGAACTTTCCATTCCTTAATGGCTTTAATTTTGTTAGGGTCTACTTTAACACCCTCGTGGGATACAATATGACCCAGATATTCCACCTCTTGTACTCCAAAGAAACATTTGGATTTTTTTGCATATAATTGTTTCTCCTGCAATAGTTTGAGCACCCTGTCAACATGCTCAACATGATCCTTCCAAGACCTGTTGTAGATTAGTATATCATCAAAAAATACTAGCACAAATTTTCTAAGGAAGGGTTTGAAAATGGAATTCATCAACCCTTGAAATGTAGAAGGTGCATTGGTAAGGCCAAAAGGCATGACCAAAAATTCATAATGACCCTCATGAGTTCGAAATGTCGTTTTTGGAATATCTTCAGTCTTCATTCTAATTTGATGATATCCTGAACGAAGATCCAACTTGGTAAAATAAATTGCTCCATGTAATTCATCCAATAATTCATCAATCACATGAATGGGAAATTTATCTTTAATGGTGAGCTTATTGAGCTCCCCATAATCCGGACACATTCGCCATGATCCATCCTTCTTGTGTACCAATACTACAGGAGCAGAGAAAGAACTTTGACTAGGTTGAATTATACCCGCCTCTAACATTTCTGCAATCATACGTTCAATTTCGCTCTTTTGGAAGTAAGGATATCTATAAGGCCTGATGTTTGGAGGAACACTTCCTCGAATCAAATGAATAGCATGATCATGATCACGAATCGGTGGGATTCCTTTGGGAGTTTCAAACACCTTGGAATGATTGTCCAAGACTTGTTGGAGATCTGCAGAAATAGATGATTTTGATGTTGGAACTTCTAGTGAGCATAATTGTGCAATTACGCCTCGTTGTTCTTTCTTTAGAAGCTTTGTCATACCATTAGAGCTTATTATCCTTCCTGGCTTCCCTTCAATACCCCGTAGTTCGACTTCCTTTCCTTCTGAAAAGAATTTCAAGAAAAGTTCTTGAAAATTAAAAGCTACCGTCCCCAAAGATTGTAACCATCGTACTCCTAGTACAACATCAGCACCTCCCATAGGAATGGAAAGCATTGGACTAGTCAACACATATTCCCCCATGGTTAGCTTGATGTTATTGCATTTTCCAGAGCAATTTATAGTTCCTCCATTTGCAACCATCACTTGACATTCTCGTGCTGGGTATAGGAAACAATTTAATTCCTTGGCTACCTTACAATGAATAAAATTATGGGTGCTACCTGAATCAATCAACACTATTACCTTTTTCTTCTTGATTTGTCCTTTTATCTTGAGAGTTTGAGGAGTGGTAATTCCTGCCAGTGCATTACACGATATGGTCGGATTCATTTCTTCCTCTTCTGGGGCTGGTTCCCGGTGTATATCCTCTTCTTGTTCATTTTCTTCTTCCTCTTCACAATCTATGTAAAATAATTTCTTCTCAGCACACTTATGACCTTTAGTGTATTTGCTATCACAACCGTAGCAAAGCCCTTTTGCTCTTTTTTCTTCCAATTGTTGTGGTGTCAACCTTGTAGGTTGTGGAAATCTAGATGTAGCCACACTTCCTTCTTTATAGAATTGAGTAGTAGACTTCCTTGTTGCCATAATTTTACATTCAACTTTTCTTGCCAACCCGAATGCCTTCTCTAATGAATCAGGTTCCAGAACACGAACTTCATGTTGAATGTTATCCTTTAAACTGCCTAAGAAGAGATCAATCCTGTGGTCCTCTGAAATATCAGTTACCCTTATACTCAATTTTTGGAAGTCCTCAATGTGCTGCCCACTAAACCCTTTTGTTTGAGATTTATCAATTGGGTAAAGAAGGTGTTGCTCTTTGTATCCTCATAATGTGCTATCATTTCCTCCGTAAAAATTGACCAAGTGACAATTTTTTTACGGGAACAAAGCCATCGATACCATACAAATGTATTTGGTTCTAAATGTAAAGTTGCAATGCGTACCTTTTGTGTGTTTTGCACGTTATGGAGATCAAAATATTGCTCCATCTGTAGTATCCATGTTACAGGATCCTTTCCATCAAACTTCCTCATATCCATTTTTGGAATATGGTGGTTCTTCCCACCAACATTCGAGTTTATGAGATCACGATTAACATTTATTTTGTTCTCATCATGAGGTTCTTCTCCTATATTTCCGCCATTAGGAATCATTTCTGGTTTTAAGCTTGTCATCAAGCCTTCCATGTATGCTTTTAGATCATTCTTCATGTTTTCCATGTTGTCTTTCATGTTTTCCATGTTGTCTTTCATGTCATCCATCTTAGCTTCCATGCCCACTTCCATGCCATCCATCTTAGCTTCCATCTTAGCTTGCACACCATCCATCTTAGCTTCCATGCCTTTCTTCAAACCATCCATCTTCACTTCCACACCTTTCTTCAAAACTTCCATTTCATTTTTTGCTGCTCTTTGCGAGAGTGAAATTTGTTGCACTCGTTCTTGTAATTTTGATAGATCATGTTGCAATTCTTCATCTTCATGAGTCATGGTAGAGCCTTCTGAAGGCTTGATGGGTGTTGAATTCTTTTTAGGGGCCATTTTAGAATTCAATATTGATATCTATTCTACAATATGCCCTTGGAATAAATTCAACTTGATTCTTCAAACAAGACTTATGCAATTTGGGAAAAAAAAATACACACCTTTTACTAGCTTTTAGGAGCTCGATATTGAAATTGAATTATCTCTGTATTTGAAAATCTTCGATATCTGAAATTCATCTCTGTAGTATATCTCTGAAGCTTCTTTCAAATGCCACAGGTCTGACCTGATTTGGATTCTCCAAGACAAATTTGTGTCCAATCTCCCACAATGACCTAATTCTGGACTGGTTCAGTAGAGCGAACTTGTACGAATTGCCACGTGTCACTGTTTTGTCCTTTGTCTCTGAAATTGATAGCGAAGAAACTTCAGTCCGTGTACTTGCGACCACTTTTTACGGCACTTCAATCCAATGCCCAGAGAGAGAGTTATTGAAGTTTTCCCACGATCACCTCTTTGAGATGAAATTCAGGAGCCTGAAAAAGAACTACCTTCCACAGATCATATCTCCAAAAATATTGCGAACCAAGCTCTGAAATTTTTTGACGAATTTCCTCAGGATTTCAGCTTCGCACCATATGAATTTCAGACTCTGAAACTTCGTACAAAAAAATTTATAGCGCAATTGCCACGATGACCTGTTTATGAGCCTGACAAAATACCTAACTTCCACAGATGATATCTCCTCAAATATTGCGAACCAAGATCTGAAATTTTTAGAAAACCTTCCTCAAGATTTCAGCTTCGCACCCTAGAAATTTCAGCTTCTGAAGCTTCGTAGAAAAAAAGTTATAGCGAAAATGCCAAGATGACCTGTTTGGAGCAGCGAAACCCTAGAATCCCAAAGCTCTGATACCAAATGTTGTGTAACCAGCTCCAAAGAGAGAAGAAAAGAGATATTCACGTCTTAGAAATGAGCCACTTCGAGGGGGCAACCTCCAATACATTACATGAATGAACAATTCTTGGATGATTCAATTTACAAAACCTCCTTTCTATATATAGGAGTCCATGGGGCCATAATGTAATCCCAGTGGGCCACAATGTAATCCTAGCCGACCTAACAATAATAATTTAGGGGCACAATAATAACAGAATGGGGGTTACAGGGTACAATAATAATTAATGCGAGAGAAATTGGGGTTTTTAGCAGATTGCTTTCCCCAGGAAAAATACTTGTTGCATGTCTAAAATTTTTGTTCTAAATTGTGAAATAATGTCCGAAAAATAGTAGAGTAGGTTTGTGTCTTGTGATTTTGGTTAAAATTTCATGAGAAGTTGCAAATCTACAACATAATTTCTACATGGTATCAGAGCAGGATTCACAGTAGAGTAGAAATTCGAAGTTGTTTCTTAGAGGCTTGAATTTGGAGATCAATGTTACAAGTTTTCTTCAAATCTGAGAAGATTGCTTTCAATGGACTAAGGCTAGAGTATGCCTTGGAAGGAACCTCTAATTTGTTTCACAGGGCAAGCTAGGTTGCAATAACTGGATCTTTAAGGATTTTAAATGAATTATGAAAATGGAATAAATGTAGAGTTCAGTAGAAATTGAGAAGCAACGAAGTATTCCTCAATTTGACTTCTATAGAAAACATGTAAATTACAAACAACCAGAATAGGGTGCTCTTAATAACATATCCTATTCATCATAGTTTCTGTTATGTAATTAAGCTTTTCAGAAATACAGAGAAATAAAAACGATGAATAACACATTAACATAAGAAAAACATCACCAATTAATACACCACATGAATCCTGTGAATAATGTCCTTGTATTATTGATGCTTCTAACAACCAGAAAATTACAATGCTTAGCAGAAATTATACTCAACAATCAACCCTCCATACTTCAAATTGTGAAGTATTTATACTAAATTACAAAATGATTTACAAAATCGATGTATCAACCGACAGTGTATTATTGGTGTTATCTCAAACAATAAAATCGATCTATTACAAAATAATAGGCAAGGTGTACAATTATCTGGAATGTTGGCATTGTTTTGGAAGAAACAATTGCTAAATAGGCCTATTTCTGTGTTGTGCTCGCTGATGTCTTGACTTCCTCCGAATTACTGCTTCAGTCTTGTAACTCACAAAGTTTATCCCACCTATCTTCATCTGGGATGGTCAATTTAATTACCTTCCAGTAAATCTCATCAACCTTTGTATATCTGGAAAAAGTGGTTTTTACAAAAAAAATATGATTTACTTCATGTTGGATGAAGAAATCATTACCCATGGCTTCTAAAATTCTTTGCCTGTCATGCTGCCTTTGATGCTTGAAAATTTGGAGTTGTCCCTGACTATCTTTTT
This sequence comes from Pinus albicaulis, assembly GCA_034641835.2. NCBI lineage: Eukaryota > Viridiplantae > Streptophyta > Pinopsida > Pinales > Pinaceae > Pinus > Pinus albicaulis. Next base: position 1,427,369,868 of record CM076572.1, read on the forward strand.
CACTTTTCTGACCTAGTCTTCATAAGTAATTAACTTGTCATTAATTACAAATAAAGAAGGCATACTCTTCTGAGTTAAAGGCTCAATTCTAACAAAAAAACTATTGATTTCTATCTCCAGACAGTGATAGTTTTCTTCTAGCTGAACAACCAGATTCTTCTTGGTAATAATCCTCTTCACCTCCAGAATAGTTTTTGTCCTATCATCAGCTCCCAAATCATCAAGTTTATATATGTTCTTAGAGTTCAGGAATTTGGTGATGTTTTTTTGTTGTTGTTGTAGGCATTTCTCCCAATTCTTGTTTGATCATTGTTATAGGATTTGTTTCTCTTTTGATTAACTCTTTCTGCTCAAAGATAATCTGAATGCAAGGCCATATTTCAGCAATGGATTTAATTATGTCTATCTAGATGATTTCCTTGGCTTGGGCCAAGGTCTGTCCTATTGCTGACTTTCTCTCAGACTTCTGCAATCTTTCAATCAATTTCTGAGCTCTCTATGATTTTGCTAAGTGAGAAGCCTCATTCCTTGTCTTCTGGTCCTGTAACACTTTGACCTGGTCCCAAAATTTCTTGATTTCTTCTCTCTGAATGGACAAATTTTCTCCTGCCTTAGTTAACTGTTCAACACTATCTATTTTATGTGTAGTCTATGGAGTAGAAGTTGTAGCTATAGGAATGGTCGTAAGAGGTACAACATCTAATGGAATCATAGATAGTTTTGCATTCTGCTCTTTTTCTTTGATCATCTTCTCCATCTCAGTTTCCATATGCCTTATTTGTGTATTTTGTTCCATGATGAGCTTCATCATGTCAGTCTTGTAAGTCTTTGTCTCCTCAATATCCTTAGTAAGGGGGTCTTCAGTCGCTGACAGTTTCAACTGCTTTCTCAATGCTTGTATGTCAGCATTCTTCTTCTTGATGATCTCCTCTACAACCTTCATGTTTGAAGGATCATATCCCATCTTGACCACTAAATCTTCTAAGGATTTAATCCTTGTATCCTTAGTGTTATCATCCATAATTTTGTGTGTCATTACTTGACATGGTCATACAGTTCACTCCTCAAAAGGGTAAGGTCTCCTTAAACCTTTTTCAAGTTGGCATAGGAAACTTCATTTTTTCATATTTAACCTATCCTAAGTTTCAAGACCACCTTCATTTCATCTCAAAACCACCTCCATATAGGTCACATCATGTCCCATCAATCATCATTTGCTGACATATTCCATTTCCAAAGCTTTTGAATTCGAAAAGGTCACTTTAGCCAATATTTCTTGTTTTCATAGTGAATTACACAGTAAAAAGGAAGTTTTCGCTATGAAACTGCCTAATAGTTTCGTAGCGAAACTACCTGGAAATGAAATAACTACACCTCAAAAAGTGGTTTTTCTATCTGCCTTTTCAAATTCGGTGCAAGGTGTCAATCAATGATTAGAAGGAGATAGGGTGGAGGTTATTCAAGTCTTTTATGGTTAATTCAAAGGTACATAACCATGTATGAGGTCATCATTACCCTTGTTTGGCAAGTATGTATCATGATTAAAGAAGGAGTTGTCATTTAAAACACAAAACCTTATTCTAACCTGCTATTTGTCACTCAAAATTCATTCTTGCATGTGAAACATTTCAATGTCACTGTTTGAGAGCTGCCTCATCACACCAAGCAGCTTGTTGTCCAATTTGGCTTTACAAGTGTCACCTTTTTAAGAGGGCAGCTTGGTTATAAAAGGAGATGGTCATGTAAAAGAAAACACGCAAAGGAGGCTCTGTGGATAATATAGAAGCTCATTTACCTTAAGCTATTTATGGAGGACCCTAGCTTTTCTGAAGCATGCATCAGTTCAAGTTGTCAAAATTTCTGTTGGAGCTAACAAAGAAATTGCTATGTTTTTGGATTGTTTGAGCAGTAAGTTTAAAGAGAGGATTATGGATGAAGAGAGATGAATTTTGAAATAATGAAAGAGGTTATTTTCAATAACATAGCAAGGAAAAATAACCTCTTTCACTTTTCTCACAGGTGCTATCAGTTGGAAGATACAGGGATGTCTTTGGGCCCTATTTTCAGAAAATAAAGTTTTCATGTTTTATACATGTTGTTCAAATGCAAGTTCCAGACAGCTGGAGATGGTTTTCAAATAAAAAAGAGAGGTTGTTCTTAAGAAAATTCTTATTGACAAAAACCTCCTCCAGTTTTTTAAAATACATCATGGATTCGGAGATATAAGCTCTGTTCTAAGACCTATTTTTCTAGAAAAAACAGGAAAAATCTACAAAGATGTTTTAAATATGTAAGGTGATGGTGATTGTGTTTCTCATTAGTTTGATGAGGTACATAACATGCAGAGAGGTTCATGGTATGCTGAAGGTCAAGTTTTAACATTTGTAGGTCATTTTTTGAAGAAAATCTTGAAATATGGAATTTATGCACCTTTTCATAGTTTTGTAGCGTTTCCTAGGCTTAAAGCCAGGAAAACACTACAAACATTTATGTAGCAGCCCATTTTCTTCCAAAATCACTTTTTGAAGTTTTGAAGGAGGGATTTTAATGGTGGTGAGGTTTCATGTCTTAGTTGACACCATGGAACAACAAAAGAGAAAAATTTATGGGTGCAAAAGCTATTTTTTGAATGCTACTAAAGCTCGCTATGAAACTGTCCTGTTTTCGTAGCGAGTTGTTTTTGAAGGTTTTGGAGCAACTTAATGACAATTTTGGACAACTGGACTCCTCCAACATGTCAAGGGGCTTTAATATAAAATAATTATGACTCAGAGAGGGTGTCATGCAGCCAGGTCATCAATCAAAACTATGTTGAAGTCAAGGGTCATGCTTTCCTAAAAAGTAGGGTTATGCTCCATAGATCTAGAAGTGGTTTGAAAGTAACTTTTTCAAATTTTTTCTCCAAGGGAAGTGTTAAAGAGTATAAGAGCAGTGCTAAAGAGTATCATAATAGAGTATTGCTAAATGGAAACATTTTTCATGAAGATGGTTTGAAGTTTCCAGCTCATCATGATGTGATATCATCAACCGAACAACTCCTTAATAGTAGGCAGGACAGTTTCATGATGACAGTAAGGGTATTAATGTTTTGATTGTGGTCAGTATGGTTGAAGGAAATGATTCCTTTTGAGAAAGTTGGATCATATTTAGATAAAATTGTAATAAATAGGTGTTTGAGTTATAGTAGGACTCTAACTCCTAATTTAGAAAGGTGTCAGTTTCTAGTTATAAATATCTAGTTTGTAGTTAGATTAGGTGGCAATAAAAGAGTTTAATGATTTTTCCATTTGGCAGAGTGGATGTAATGGCTAGATTCCTAAAGTAACAGTACTGTGATGTATGAAGGGTTGGGATATGTTATGGCTAATTGATACTATTGTAAACAAGTTTTGATCAGTATTAGAGAGTGGCTATTGGTTTCTTCCTTCACCTAAGATTCATTTGATACTTTCATGAAAACTATCCTATGTATCTTATTACTTTCTGTCAATATGTTAATGTTTGATTACTCAGAATTCTTGCTTTGCATGGTCTGACTTCCTTTCAAGCACTAAATTATTGGATATCGTTCTCAATGTCCTGCTTTCAATATCTTAATGTTCATTACTCAGAATTCATGTTTCTCATGCTCTGACTTCCTTTGAACATTTATATATTGAGTAAAATTTGTATGTGTGTATTCTAATTTCATTTAAGTATCTACATGCCTCAGCTTCCACAAGGAGAGCCTTTGTCGTTGAGATCCTTGTCACTGACTCCATAGCTGAATGGTAGCAAGCCTTCATCTTTTCAACCTACAAACATACAAAACCAAGACATAATTCATAGAGTTAGCCATCTATCTTTATCATTAACCAATATCATAAATTACCTGTGAGAGAGTCCTCTCAGACTGAAGAGGCTAAGATTCAGTTAGAAGTGGTTTGAAACAATTAGTCCAAGTTGAACATTGAAGCAGCCCAAGAGGACTCAATTTGGTGATAACATTTTGGTGCGTCTGTCGGGAGTTTGAAGACTAATTTCCCGAAGTTTTTGTGCAAAAAAGTGAAGATGAACTCTTGGAGGTAGCAGGAGCTCAGAATTTTTTGAGGCTGCAGAACTACCTTGGCTACTCCATTGCTGAAGAATTCAAAATTTCATAGATTCATGGTGATTCCACTGGACTTATGAAGAACTCAAATGCTACCATTCTTGTTTCAAGATATGCATGTGTAGAGTTTTCAAGAATTTATGGTTTACCAAATCCTTCTCCCAAGGATGCATATTTTTTATGGAATGGTCCAAAATATAATGGAGAAGATCTGAGTTTTACCTTGAAGTATATATCATATTTCTGTGACTTTACTGAGCTTCTTAGAGTTAGACATGAAGATATTTTCATCATATTGTTCTATAATTCATTTCAAGGGAAATGTAAACAGTGGATTGAAAGCTTTCCTATTAGATCTATTAAGTAATTTGCAGAGTTTTGGCTTATTTTTTTGGAAACATGGATGGAAAGAACAGAGTCGGTGGCAGAATCTCCTTCCATTCAAGGTTTTAAACAATGGAATGATGATCATTATAATGAGGAAGAGGATGAAAATTTTTCTTTGTCTTTGTCTTCTCATTTAAAGTCATTTAAGTGCAAGTCAGAAGATAAGATTCAATTTTTGGATGAATTTGCTAAGAACATTGAGAAATACATTGAATTTTTAGAAGACCAAATTCAATCCTATAGTCTTCATGATCAAGATCAGTCTTTTCAAAATTTTTCCATGCCAGAACACAAAGAGAGGGTGCTGCTACCTTTCTCTTTAGATATTGAGTAAGAATACCTTGTTCTTGAAAATCAGTTTGAAAATGAGTTTGATAGCACACATATGAAATATTATGTTTCTAAAGAAAGCATATATGAGCTATCTGAAACTGCAGAATGTCTTGAGAATCATCAAACAAACTATTTCTTCTATGATCCTATAGCTGACTCCATGGAAGAGTTCTACAATCCAAATTTCCGATTATGTTTTCATTGTGAAAATTAGACCCATTTTATGTTGCCTTGGTCATTTCAATATCCAATTTGCATTTGTTTCAAGTGCAGTCAAGGGGTTCAAGCATTAGATCAGCTCATTGAATGGCTTTATTGGAGATTTCATGTTGCTTGAATCAAACATGAATATTGCAGTTGTTAAGGTAGGTAGGAATGTGTGTGAATAAGATCAAGTAGACTGAGCATATTTTCAGTATGTATAGATTTTTTTTTTCAGCAGTAATCATCAAGTTTGAGCCCAAGGAGATGGCCATAAGAGCTTGGAAAAGTCCTCATAAATTTCAAAGTTTTTATTTCCAAGAGGATGGATGGCACAAGAACTATAGGTTCTTTGGTGTACCACAGGGGCACACCATCCCAAGTGGAGCCATTGTTATTACTCATAATTTTGTGAGTCATTACTTGAAATGGTCATACAGTTCACTCCTCAAAAGGGTAAGGTCTCCTTAAACCTTTTTCAAGTTGGCATAGAAAATTTCATTTTTTCATATTTAACCTATCCTAAGTTTCAAGACCACCTTCATTTCATCTCAAAACCACCTCCATATAGGTCACATCATGTCCCATCAATCATCATTTGCTGACATATTCCATTTCCAAAGCTTTTGAATTCGAAAAGGTCACTTTAGCCAAGATTTCTTGTTTTCATAGCGAATTACACAGTAAAAAGGCAGTTTTCGCTACGAAACTGCCTAATAGTTTCGTAGCGAAACTGCCAGGAAATGAACTAACTACGCTACAAAAAGAGGTTTTTCTGTCTGTCTTTTCAAATTCGGTGCAAGGTGTCAGTCAATGATTATAAGGAGATAGGGTGGAGGTTATTCAAGTCTTTTATGGTTAATTCAAAGGTACATAACCATGTATGAGGTCATCATTACCCTTTATTTGGCATGTATGTGTCATGATTAAAGAATGAGATGTCATTTAAAACACAAAACCTTATCCTAAGCTGTTATTTGTCACTCAAAATTCATTCTTGCATGTGAAACATCTCAATGTCATTGTTTGAGAGCTGTCTCATCACACCAAGCAGCTTGCTGTCCAATTTGGCTTTACAAGTGTCACCTTTTGAAGAGGGAAGCTTGGTTATAAAAGGAGATGGTCATGTACAAGAAAGCACACAAAGGAGGCTTTGTGGATAATATAGAAGCTCATGGACCTTAATCTATTCGTGGAGGACCCTAGCTTTGATGAAGCAGGCATCAGTTCAAGTTGTCAAAATTTCTGCTGGAGCTAACAAGGAAATTGCTGTGTTTTTGGACTGTTTGAGCATTAGGTTTAAAGAGAGGATTATGGATGAAAAAAAATGAATTTGGAAATAATGAGTGAGGTTATTATCAAGAACAGAACAAGTAAAAATAACCTCTTTCACTTTTCTCACAGGTGCTATCAGTTGGGAGATACAGAGATGTCTTTGGGCCCTATTTTCAGAAAACAGAGTTTTCCTGTTTTATACATGTTTTTCAAATGCAAGTTTTGGATAGCTGGAGATGTTTTTAAAACAAAAAAGACAGGTTTTTCTTAAAAACATTATTATTGATAAAAACCTCCTCTATTTTTAAAAAATACATCATGGATTCGGAGATATAAGCTCTGTTCTTAGAATTATTTTTCAGAAAAAACATGAAAAATCTGCAAAGATGTTTTAAATATGTAAGGTGATGGTGATTGTGTTCCTCATTATTTTGATGAGGTCCATGACATGCAGAGAGGTTCATGGTATGCTGAAGGTCATTTTTTGAAGAAAATCTTGAAATATGGAATTTCTATATTTTTTCACAGTTCCGTAGTGTTTCCTAGGCTTAAAGCCAGGAAAACGCTACGAAAATTTCTGTAGCAGCCTATTTTCTTCCAAAATAACTTTTTCTAGTTTTCAAGGAGGGATTTTAATGGTGGTGAGGTGTCATGTCTTGGTTGATACCATGGAACAACAAAAGAGCAAAATTTATTGGTGCAAAAGCTATTTTCTGAATGCTAGTAAAGCTTGCTACAAAACTGTCTTGTTTTCGTAGCGAGCTGTTTTTGAAGGTTTTGGAGCAACTTAATGACAATTTTAGATAGTTGGACTCCTCCAAAATGTCAAGGGACCTTAATATCAAATAATTATGACTCAAAGAGAGTGTCATGCAGCTATTTCATCAATCAAAACAACGTTGAAGTCAAGGGTCATGCTTTCCTAAAAAGTAGGGTTATGCTCCATAGATCTAGAAGTGGTTTGAAAGTAACTTTTTCAAAGTTGTTCTCATGGGAAGTGTTAAAGAGTATAAGAGCAGTGCTAAAGAGTATCATAACAGAGTATTTCTAAATGGAAACATTTGTCATGAAGGTAGTTTGAAGCTGCCAGCTCATCATGCTACCATATCATCAACGTAACAACTCCTTAACTGTAGGAAGAATAGTTTCATGATGACAGTAAGGGTATTAATGTTTTGATTGTGGTCAGTGTGGTTGAAGGACATGATTCCTTTCGAGAAATTTGAATCATCTTTAGATAAAATTGTAATAATTAGGTGTTTGAGTTATAGTAGGACTCTAACTCCTAATTTAGAAAGGTGTCAGTTTCTAGTTATAAATATCTAGCTTGTAGTTAGATTAGGTGGCAGTAAAAGAGTTTAATGATTTAGCAATTTGGCAGAGTGGATGTAAAGGCTAGATGCCTATAAGTAAATAGTACTTTGATGTATGAAGGGTGTTGGGAAAAATACTGAGAGGGGGGGGGTGAATCAGTATTTAGTGCAGACTGAAAACTTTTTACTTTTTCTTTTTCTAAAACCCATACGCTACTTTACTGAAGCCAACTCGCGTATACACGCGGATATCCTTAATAAAACTCGCGTATTAACAGAGATCTCATTATGCTGATAATTATTTGCTTAGATCATTGCATCATTCATTCATTAGATGTTTAGTAAGCAGTAAATATGTGCAGTAAGAACAGAATAAATCATCACACATAAACAACACACATGAACACCAGGATTTAAGGTGGAAACCCAATTCGGGAGAAAACCACCGTTGTCGTCGTCTCAGTCTTCAATATTTTATTATAAAGAAAACATTGTACAACCATGTACTGGTGCAGACTCATACCAACACGCAGACACCCACCTGCAAAAGGCTACAACCTTCTCTCGTTTACCAGCCTCTCCTGGAAGGGAGCTACAACCCCCTGCACTCATTTACCAGCCTCTCCTGGAAGGGAGATACTACCCCCTGCTCTCGTTTACCAGCTACAACCCCCTCACTGAAGGCTTCGACCCTCAGCACCACCATGGACCACGTTTCATCAATTTTCATACTGGATCCAACAGCTTCCATACAACACAACTTGTAGGCCACTTTTCATCATATTTTCAAACTGGACCCACTCCACACATTTATGCTCAACATTCATCAAACTGAAACTTATAACCCCATCAATTCATTCATTGAATCATCAACCAATCAACCAACAACTTGATCTTCAATTAACATAATCAACAGCATATTCATCATTCGAACAATGCAGTTCTGTATGAATACATCATTGACAGATAACAGTAAAAACATCAAAACAGATCAAACATTTCATTCCACTTACTTCAGCAAACCCTAGATTCCATACGCGCTTTTACTTCACTGAACCTGCGTATGTACGCGCTTTCATGCACACCAACCCGCGTATACTTCTGTGCATTCTTCAGAAAACCCTATCTGCCCATACGCGCTTTTCTTTACTCAGACCCGTGTATACACACGCTTTTACTGAAGAGAACCTGCGTATACATCTGTAACTTTTCAGGACTGTGCAGCTCTTCAGATCAGATAAACAACTCAGATTTCATCCTTTACTTCAGAAAGTATTTTGCCTCATCTCAGATCTCAACATTCCATAAACAGATCTAGAAAATACATATACATTTCAGATCTAGAGATCCCTCTTCATCATTTTCTTCATAGGTGCATTATTAATTCAGATCAATCAGTAAACTGTTACCCAATCCATACAGATATGCTCTAGAGTGAAGTATTCATTCCATACCCAGACACATGCACACACATTGCACTATGATCTTCTTCTCCTTAAATAGATTTAGCCTTTGTCAATACCATGAGCCAAAACCACACAACTTCCGATGGTATTTCTGGACGGGATCAAATAGATAATCCAGTGCTCAATACAATGGGTCAATACCATGGTAATGCCCCTTGGTATTCTAATTTTGGAGCGCAAAAGGGAATACGCGACTTGGCACGTACTTTTCCGCGTGCATACGCTACTTCTCCTTAACAAACCCGCGTATGCGTTGTAACATGACTTTTTTTTATCATTTCTCTGGCACTTTACTGGAATTCCTTTCGTCTGTTACTTCTGAGCTGATCTGTAGATACATCATCTCATCAAGGACAACTTCTTCTAGTAGGTTGCCATCAAAGACAACACATTGCATCATATTGCCAACAATCTTATTTCATCAAGTAGGTTGCCATCAAGGACAACACATGCCAACAAAGGGTTGGGATATGTTATGGCTGACTGCTACTATTGTAAACAGGTTTTGATCAGTAATAGAGAGTGGATATTGGTTTCTTCCTTCACCTGAGATTCATTTGATACTTTCATGATCATTGTCCTATGTATCTTATTACTTTCTGTCAATATGTTAATGTTTGATTACTCAGAATTCTTGCTTTGCATGCTCTGACTTCCTTTCAAGCACTAAACTATCGGATATCTTTCTCAATGTCCTGCTTGTAGTATCTTAATGTTCATTACTCAGAATTCATGTTTCTCATGCTCTGACTTCCTTTGAACATTTGTATATTGAGTAAAATATGTATGTGTGTATTCTACTTTCATTTAAGCATCTACATGGCTCAGCTTCCAAAAGGAGTGTAGAAATTTATAAACACAATAATGTATTTCTAGATTCTCCTGATCTAACTGTTATCACAAAAAAAAAAAAAAAAATTTTGAAAACATGGTATGTCAACTCTGTTTTGATCATGGTCTAAATACTTTTTAAAGTCATTTTAGCATGGTTAAGGGTATGTCATAGTTTTAGAGGTTTAGTGTTCACCATCAGAATTCAAATAAGGTCTTTATAGGTCCTTTCCATAGTCAAAGAGTTCACATTTTTCATTCAAGGGTCATCTAAGTAAGTTTTGGACTAGTTTTCTGCAATTAGCCACAAATCCATAGTTTCGTAGCGCCGTTAGTTCAAAAAGTGAGTTTTGCGCTATGAAAGCGCTGCTGCTTTCGTAGCGCAAAGTGCAAAAATTACACTGTGAGCGCTACAAAAGCGCGGTTTCTTAGCTTTCGTGTCAAATAAGCCGAGATATGTTAGTTTTAGTTGGGGAATGACATGATAGGGGTATGGTGAGTCAGTTAGTTACCAAATTTGATGCACTTACATGTCCTACAGTCATCATAGTCATGATAGGATATCAATCAAACATCATTTGGTCATGAGATGACATCTCTAATTCAAATTTTTTGCCTAATTGAGTCATCTCTGTTTCATTTACCTTCACATATGTTGTCCAAGCTCTGAAGCAGTAAGGATAAGTTTGTGGATGTTCTATTCAAAGACAACTCTCACCATTATCAAGTGAGGTTGTTCATCAAATCAAGCGAGGTTGTTCATCAAATTAAGAGAGGTTGTTTTACAGTTTTTAGAGAAGCTAACAATTTTTCTTTACAAGAAACATGGCAGAGGAGAAGAAGGTCCACAAAGGGGGATATTGTCTAAGATACGAGCCTGAGAATGTAAACGATATTATGGAGGATCAAATGGTAATGGAGGCTTTTAGCAAAGCTGGCTGTCTCAAATTTTGTGAAACGCTGTAGGGTTTCCACACTTAGGTGTCCAAAGAGTTTGCTTTACATTTCACTGGAACCACTACCAAAGTTGGAATGATAAATATGCCAGTTACACCTGATATCATAGCTGTTGTGATAGAGATACCAAGGGGACAACAATCTTTGTTTAAAGGTTTTAGGTTCTACATGGAGCCATGCGAGGAATTTATGAAACCTGAATATGTGGACATGGACCTGAAAAATGCAATACCCAGAAGCTGTATCAAGGACAACTATGCAAAGCTGCTATTCAACATTCAAAGATATTTCACATGTGAAGGCAGGTACCATAAATTTTACATTTATCATTTTAAACTGTTGTTGCATTTCACAAGTATGATATCATTAGATTTACCATTTTACCTACATAGAAGCCTTGCCAAAAGGGCTGACAAAGTCCAAGCTAAATCTGATGGCTGTGAAACATCTTTGTTTCATCATGGTTTGATAAAGTTACTGGTTTTGAATGAGCTTCAGAAAATAAATAGAGATTGGTATTCCTTTTTATTTATGAGTGGATTTGAAATGGAAGCCCTAACCCCAGCTAGAAACCCTAATATTAAGGGGAATCCTTCACCACCAGTAGCAGAATCCAGTCAGCCAGTGGTTACTAAAGCATAGAGGTTTGTAAAGTTGAAACCAAGGAAACAGGTTGAAGATAGAACTGAGAAAGCATCAGTGCTTGTTGCAGAAACCCCATCACCTGCAAAAAAAGAGAGTATAAAAGGTCAAAGAAACAAAACAAAAACAAGTGGCCAATAAGCAAGAGATCCATAGAAAGACAAGAAGTCAAGCAGCAACATCAAAGGAAAAAGTAGTTGTTTCAGTGATAGAAGATAGCCCAATGATGAAAGGAAACTTGGATGATATAATTCATGCAATTGATATAGAAGAATCACCTATTGTGCAGGCATATTTCATTGAAGTGGATGAACCCAAACAGAAAAAAATGAAATCTGCAAAGAAATTGGAATTTGAAGGTGAGAATGCAACTTTTGTTTTTCAAGCTATGAAACCTTTAACCGGGCATGAAAAGAAACTCCAAGAAGGTAGTAAATATATCCAAGTAACTATTGAAGCAGCCAAAATCCCTAAAGAGGTGGTTGATCTCTCATCGCCTATAGTGGAGCATGCAACCAGCAAGATAGTGAAGGGAAAGGAACACATGTCAGAGTGTCAATTGCTGGAAGAAAGGTTGAAGCTAGAAAATCAAGAGATGGAAATGATGAGAAAGAGGGCCAGAAAGCACGAAATTGAAAAGACATAATATAAGAGGATGAAGGCTGTTTGGGGAGGTCAAACAGTTGCTAGGTCAGAGATCCCAAGCAGTGCACAACAGTTCTTTACATGGACAGTTCCAACTATTAAAGAGGAAAAATTTGTTAGAGTGATCAACACCCATTTGAGAGCCAGTAATAGAAAGCTAAGAGGTGAAGTGGAGGATTTAGAGCTACAATTAAAGCAGTCTCAAGATGAACTAAAGAGCAGAGGTGCAAAATGACAAATTCAAAGAAAACTCAAAATGGAATATGAGGATTAAATTTTGTGAAGGTTATGTTTTTAGTTCATATAGCTGATGGTTTTGATGAGACCAATGATTTTCTGAAGTTGTGGCACCTTTTTGTTTCAAATTTTGTGAAAATATGGTTAAAACTGCTTGCACAACAGTTTTGTAGTGCATACAGTGCAAAATCAGTGAAAGCGCAGTGAAACTGTTGTAGCAGCTTTTTCACTCTTTTCTTATCAAATTTTGGAGGGAAGACCATGTATTTTGATTTGAAATTTCGAAGGAAGCTATGTCAAGTGAATATCAAAGTAAACTTGAAGGAAAGGAGGTTAAATTTTGAAATAAAATGGGTAAAAAGACCGCGCTATGAAAAGCGCTATGAAACTGTGCTGCTTTTGTAGCGCAAGTCTGTTTTCACTGTTTTGAGAAGTTCAAAGTGGTTTTACACAGCTGGCATGAAGAGACGACTTGGTACATATGATAATCATGTTCCTGACATCAATTAGCCTCGAAGTTATCAGTTAGAAGTGGTCAGAATATCTCAAGAAACTAAAAGGATCCTAAGCCTAAAAACAGGGGAGTAGTTTCCTAGATTTCAGGAGATCAACATCATCAACATTATGGTCATAACTGTTGGAAATATTGTCATTGATGGCAAAGGAGAAGAAAGGAGCAGCACCTGAACTATCACAAAGAAGAACTAGCAATACGGCAAAGGAGACAGACAAGGAGTAGAGGCAGCGAGGGCAGCAAAAAGAGGCAGCTCAGACACCAGGAAGAAGCAGAGACAGGGCCATTTGATTTTGAATATCTGGCCAAAATCAAGAATGCTTTTGTATCTGATTTTATATATATGAATGAAGGAATTTGGTTCTGAAATATATGTTCATTATTTGATCTAATTCTGTGGATAATTACATGAGAACTCTGTAATAGATCTCTGAGATGAAGTTCTGCATATGACAGAAGAATCAATGATTATTAGTGTCAGCATTGTGTTTTGAACTAAATGTATGAAGGGTTATTTAATTGTTTCACCGAAGAATCGATGTATGAATTAGTGAGGGATTTGTGAAAAAAGGCCTGCCTGTATATTTAGATGAATATGTAGGAATATTGGATCGATCACACGGAAGAAGAGTTGAATTTTAACTTGAATTGGGATACATCAGGTTGTATGTATTCAAGGAGATAGCCGATCGAATAGTAATCTTAGATCAGGCACAGAGTGGTATGCACTAAATGGAAATCGATAAGGTAGAAACAAAATCCGTGAACAATGGCTCATCATAGTTCTGCTATAAGGGTTTAATAGTATTTTCCAAAGTACCTTTGAGGGGTTCGTTGTGAACTCTCATCGCACAGAGGTGGAGAAAATTCTATATAAGGTTGCTGAGAGCTTGATGATAGTTCGAAGGTCATCGAATCGTGAAAGAAAGGCTTCGTTATAGAGTCGACTAGTCGATGATTTATATCAAAGCAGAAGCAATGATTCATTGTTATGTAGAGCTATGAAATCGAATGGAATTTGATAGCGCTGGAATAAAAAATCAAAGTAGAAGGCGGAGTTATGAAGAAAAATGCGGGTTTCGATAGAAATTTGCAAAGGAACCTTGAGTGAAGATGCAACGGAACCATGAACAGGGAAGCCGTCTTAAGAAACCACTTATGGTTTTCGCATAAATTTAAAATGGTAAGCAGAATCGAAGAAAAAAATGTGATAAGGGTCTGTGTGTGACACGTGTCCTGAAGTGGTATTCTGAAACCATGAATTTCACGTTATTTTGGAGAGTTAAGTCACGAGGTTAAAACTTTTTCGATATCCATTGGATTTTTCATGATGGGTTGATGTGTTGCAACCACCGTTGGATCACAAGTGAAGAAGCACAGGCGAAAGGTATGTTAAAAGAATAGTGGGACCCAATATTAAAGGTGCGATGGTTTATGTTTTAAACCAAGGTCAGAGTTTCGTATGAAATACAATGGAATATGAACATAGCCCAATATCTTAATAAAAGGTGGAACCATGAGATGTTTGGAACTGGGAGACAGAGTTGTGGAAAGCGGTTTCGAAGATCCAAACCAGCAGTATCGCGCTGCTTCTCATCCGGTAAGTAGATTCGCTAAAAAAAGACGCGATATCGTTACTTGATTGACGCGTGGCAAAAGTGGTAAGAGTAAAACCACTTTTATCGCGTGATTTTGAGGGGTTAAAGAGAGTGTAGTTAAATTGCACGATATTCGTCGGATGTACGCCCAAAGTATTGTTGGAGCGCGAGAGGAGATTGACCGTGGGATTATAAGTCAAGTTGCATGGTCGATAATGCAGAGGTAAGTTGTGCATATTGTGGGCCCCGAATGTTATCTTATGTTGGCGCTGACATTTTAATTAATACCATGAAGATTTGATGTTGGGTTGATTAACATCCATATGCATGGGCGCGTTTCTTAAACCAAAGTCGAACTTTGGTAAGCCTTAATTGTTGTAGGATGGGAATTTAAATCAATATGATAATAGAGCTAAGGCCGAGAGCTTTAATATTATATTGATGTGGCTCAACCATTAAATGAAGTTTTTACCTTGGTTTAATGAAAGGTTTGAATATTGATTCGATTTTCATGAAGTTTAGGAAATGGGCTATTGAAATGCCGAATGTTAATTCAATATTTCCATATAATGGAAATTAGCATATATGGGTTTATCCTATGGGTTTGACTTCGAAGTTGAGATATCAATATCCATTTCATGGAGTTAGAATAACAGATTTATAATGACGTTTTGACCTGTGATTGAAGAAGCTTCCGCATGCAGAGTTTATGATATTTCCAGATTGTGAATTTATTTGGGGCTAAACTTGTAAAGCAATTATATATGCAGTAGATACACAATTGCAGTGAACAGGAGAGTATGCAAAACTGTTACATGACAACAACTGACAGATTTAGAACATAATTTGGGAAATGCATTCTACATGCATGGAAAATAGGAGAGTATGGAGAAACTGAAAAAGACAGTGACAGCAGCAGAAAAGACAAACGCACAGCAACCAAGGGCCGAAAAAGGGCCGAGTGAAATTAATTTATGTAACTGTAAATGTGAATGGAAATGATTTAAAATTATTTTTATTATGTGTGATGCAAAGGCAAGTCTCTGTGGGCAAAGAAATACCCCACTATAATATTGAAATGTATACATATTGTTATATTTTTTTCTGAATGAGCTGGACAAAGAAATGAGAAAGTGGAAGGCAAAGAGTCATGGTTGTTCATTTCGAATTCCCTGGAGAATGAAAACAGCCATGAAGTTATTTGTATAAAACTGGTAATATCCATGTGGAGAGGGTTACGAAAACAGAGAGAGAGAAAGAGAGAGTGTGCAGCAGAATTGAAGACAGTTGAAGATTGTTAGAAAGCTGCAGAATGGAAGAGAGTAGAAGAATATAAGAAAGCTGCAAGAAGTTAGAGAATGGAGAAATGAGGCAGAGAGGGTAAGAAGAAGGAGGAGCAGATAGAGAAGCTGTGAAGATTCAAAGATGATATAAGGCAGATATGAAGGCTGGTGGATAGCAGTGAAGAAGGAACAGAACAGAACTGATATCCAGGTAAATCAGCATGTGTTGTTTATGAAAGAGTGAGGAAGTTGGTGCTTCCATATCAAGTTGTAGCTTGATAGATGTCAGTTGTAGCTGGCTGAGGTAGGAGCCTCCTGTAGGTTGTAGCCTGCAGAAAATAGATGGAAGTTGGTGCTTCCATATCAATTTGTAGCTTGATAGATGCTAGTTGTAGCTGGCTGAGGTAGGAGCCTCCTGTAGGTTGTAGCCTGCAGAAAATAGATGAAAGTTGGTGCTTCCATATCAAGTTGTAGCTTGATAGATGTCAGTTGTAGCTGGTTGAGGTAGGAGCCTCCTGTAGGTTGTAGCCTGCAGAAAATAGATGGGAGTTGGAGCTTCCTTGCAAGTTTTAGCTTGCAGAATTGAGGTAGTAGCCTCCTGTAGGTTGGAGCTACAGAAAATCAGTGGTGAGAGGGAGTTGGAGCTTTCCTTTGCATCACAATAATAATAAGATGTGGTTTTCTCCCTTATGGGTTTCCATTTATATCTGTTGTCTATGTGCATGATGTTTATGTGTTGATATGGTGTATCTAATCTGCTTAATACTCGCTGTTCACATATTAAGATTGTAGTTACATTATCTTAAACTTGCTGGTCACATATTAAGATTGCTCACAAATTAAGTTGATCATGAAATGAAGGTGTAAATAAGTTTAAAGGAAAGTTTTAAAAGTCCATGAATGTGTTAAAATGATTCACCCCCCCTCTCAGTTTAACTAAGGGTTCAACAATAACAGGTTGGAACTCATCATTAGGATTCAACTTAATGAAAAGATAGGTGGAAAATGATGTAATTAAGTTTAGATAAAGTTTTTTTGAGTGGAATCAAAAGAGTTCTAATTCTATTTGTAATAGGACTCTATATTAGTTTTATAGTTGTGTTTGTAATAAATACCATGTTTTATGGTTAGAATAGGTGTCAAAGCATAGGAATTCGATGTATCTAGTTGTGGATAAGCTTTTCTTATGATGTAAATGATCTATAAAAGATCAAGGAGTTGAAATAGAAAGGGTTGGACATTTGTTAGAAAAAAGACTCTGTTTATTGTAAGTGACTGTTTTCTGCTTAATACAAAATTTCTACTTTAGGATTCATAAGGAGTTCTTGTATGTTCTTGTTCTAATGGCATATTTTCAATATTCTATGTAGTGGTGTTTGCTTATGTTACTCAGAATTCATCAATGATGCTCTGACTTCCTTCATATACAAATTGACTGTGTATTTCACTGTTCTACATGTGTATTCCTTGACTTGAAACTCTGATATGCCTTGAGTTCCATGCTAGGTAGATTATTTTGGTTTTGCTAAAGCTATTATGACTCCATAAGCCCAATGTACACTTGGTAATGTGATTTACAACCAGTTTATATCATTTATCTACTTTTATCCCATATAGAGTTATCCATCTACATATTTATCAAAAATCATAAACCCTTGAGAGAGCCCTCTCAGCTTGAGGGGGCTAAGCCTCAGCCAAAATATTGGTCTAAAACAATTACATGAGATTAACTTGATTGGTAGCATATCAAGTCTGATTTTGTGATAACACTAACAATTTACTCTTATGTTAAATACATAATCCTTCCACTTAATTCTTTGTGAAAATTAAATCGCCAATTGCAAAACACATATGAAGCAAAATCAATCGCATATAACAAGATGTTTTACTGGGAAAGCTTAAAGCTAAAAACCCCAACTATCATATATTATGTATATCAATGGAACATGTAAAAATATCATATAAAGCTCAACTCATAGAGCTCTCAGTACAATATACAATCGTCACACACTGTCATGCAAAAATTTTCATATCTATGCACCAATTTCTTGCCTCCTGACAGCCTGCCTCCACTGCGCAATCCTTGCTGAAGAATATACTTGAATGAATTTGATCTTGCCTTGCTTACACTGTGCAATCCTCATTGGCATCTCCAATGTTTGTGTAGATGCATTGAATGCATCACTATAGTCACAATTAATAGTCCATCTCACCCTTTCACCTACCTCTCCACTGGGTCTCCACTGGATCTGACATGCAAGTAGTTAACTATTGCATTTGTTCAGTTGCAAGTAAGACACTAATTGTGAATTAATTAACTAATTAATTCACTCATCTTTCACTAGTGTATCTTTAGTTACAACTAGCACCACTGAGTTGAACTCACTTAACTGAGTTAAACTAAATAACAACTCACATAACTACTCTTCCAACTTTGTTACAACTTGCCACTATCATTTATAACGAAGTCCTCCATGCATGAGTCACCAACCACCCTAGGAATTGTGTAATTCCTTCAGGCCACTGATGTGCCACGTCTGTTTGCTAAAATAAAGTGCTCCAAGAGAATAAGTTACTATTTATTGTCTGATTATTATTAAGGGCTAATAATAATCGACATGCATTCTATTTTTAGATTAGCGATCTATAAATAGACTTCGTCCATCTTCTAAAAATAGAAATTCATCCAAAGATAGAATTTTCTCAACCATTTAGAATCAGCATCCTGCTAATTTTAGAATATGTTCACCATTCTAAAAATAGACATACACCTAAAAATAGCCTGCGGGCCCCACCTAGTGAAGGTGCTCATCATCTTGTTGAATCTCAACACTCCCTCTCAACAAGATAGGGATTATCTTTCACCCCGATCTTGCCTCTATGGTATTCGAATTTTCTCTTGGTGAGCACCTTCGTCAGAATATCTGCATCCTGATCTTCCGTTGGAATGTACTGAAGCAACATGATCTTCTGCTGCACAAAATATATAATATGATGATACCAGATGTCTATATGCTTAGATCTATCATGAAACACAAGATTAATCGAGATTTTAATGCAACTCTGATTATCACAATGTATCACTGTAGGATCTAACTGTGAATCGAACAAACCGATCAGGATCTTCCTCATCCAGATAGTCTCACATGGAGCTTGACTTGCTGCCATGTATTCCGCTTTCGCTGAACTGAGTTCCACAGATCTTTGTTTCCTGTTGTACAAAGAAACTGTTGTAGATTCGATGTTGAAAACCCCTCCTGATGTGCTCTTTATGTCCATTGGGAAACCTGCCCAAACTTCATCTATGAAGCTATGCAACTTCACCTCATCCGTCTGTCTATACCATAAGCCATACTAAGATGTGCCCCTGATATATCTCAGGACATGCTTGCTCGCCTTCCAAAAGAGCTTGGTAGGCTTAACCATCGCTTGAATAAGCTGGTTCACCGCATAGCATATGTCCGGTCTTGTATTAACTAAATACATGAGCAAACCCACCAACTGTTGATAGGCAGTAGCATCCACTACCTATGCCGATGTAGCATCCTCATTCCTCCAATTTCCTGGAAGAGGAGTATCCATGGGTTTGCAGTCCTCCATGTGAAACTTACCAAGTATCTCCTGAGCATACTTGCCTTGAGACACAAACAATTCACCTTCTCGCTGCCATATTTCCAATCCAAGGAAATAATGAAGGAGACCCATATCCTTCATCTTGAACTCCTTTGCAAGGTCCTCCTTGCATGAGTGTATCAGCTGCTCATCACGAGTCAGTATTAAATCATCAACATAAAGAACAATGATTAAAAGCTTATCCTCCACCACAATTTGGTATAGGTTTGCATCCGCCTCACTCTTGGTGAAGTCAAGTCCAGTGAAATACCAAGCACAGGGTGCTTGCTTCATCCCATACAACGCTCTTTTGAGTCTGCACACATGCGACTCGCTGTTGAAGATCTCAAATCCTTCAGGCTGCTCAATGTACACTTCTTCCTCAATGATCCCATTAAGGAACGTAGTCTTCACATCCATCTAATGAAAAGGTTTTGCATGAGTGGAATCCTCCACTCCATGAATCTCCTCCTGTGGCTGATCCACATCTAGAGGCTCATCTTTGGGAACAAGTAGTTCCTCCTATGCATGCAAGTGTAGCTCCCTCTCAAGCAAAAACTTCATGGGTTTATCCTCATTGAATTCTATATCTCGTCGCACCACAGTCATCTGACTGTTTGGAAAATACACATGATAATTATGGGGTGTTTCTGTGTACCCCATGTTAGCACCCTATAAATATAGGATTCATAATTTTGACTTGACTGATGATAGTCTTGTAAATATGTACATACTTTGCCTTTTGCAAGTTGTATTCCCATATTTTGTAAAAAAATAAAAAATCAAAAATAAAAAAGAGGGTAAAAGTCCTAAAAGAAAAATAAAAGGACTTAGAAAAAAATAATATACCCCACAAGAAAAAGATGAATAAAACATGAAAGTGTGCGAGTCTAAATGCCGCTACTTTTACCTTTTGCAGTTGATTATGACAGAGTGTCAATAAATGCCATAATCTGTGATGAGTTGAACAATTTAATCTTGACTTGTCATCTTTGAATTTCAAATGTTGTAGATAGTGAGTAAAGAATTGTCATACAGTTTAATCATGAAAATTCAGTAGTTAGGTAGAGAATAAAAGAATCCAACAGTTTAATCTGGATTCTTGGATGCAATAAGTGTAGAATTAGATAGTTTACTGCTTTCAAAAAAAAATAAAAGGTTGTAAGGTTGCTAGTCCAAATGCACCTGATTAAAATGGAAGGAAAAAAGGTTAGAAGATAATGACTGGGTAGATAGAAGAAGGTGGGAAACATCATTGTAAATATCTTTCACCAGGCTATAAATAACTAATTTCCCTTCCCCATAGAAATTTGATATTCTAGACTATCAGTCAAAGAGGCTCAAGGCATTTCCTTGACTTCTGTTGGGACCGGACCCAAGACTCAATGATTGACTAGTTGAAAAATGTTAAGTTTCTATATTAATCCCAAAAAATTTCATCATTTACCCCTTCATGCACTCATCACCATTTGATCTCATAAGTGAGAACTCTTTTCTTACTTAAATGTTACATAAAGGCCCATCTAATTAACTTCCTCCATTTTACAAAGCATAAAACCCTCAAAAAACATGATATACTAAGTAAAAGTGAATGAGTTATGAAAATAAAGCTTTACTCTAATTTTCACTTTCCTTAGTTTTACTTATGAATTTTTGAGTATTCATTGTCCCTTTTCATATTAACACATAACATATTTTATTAACTCCCTATCAAATATCCTAGTCCTATTAATATAACTTCTTTTTATTTAATATCCCAAAAAAACCCTACTATTATAAGCTTTTTATGTCAAAGATATTAATCACATGTTGAAATAATATCCCTAAATTACCCCTTTGACATAAAACTACCCTAATAAAATACTCCTGATCCCCTATAGTTTTGGACCTCCAAATAATCTAAAACTATATAATAAAATAAAATACGAAATCAGTTTTCATACATATTTTATATGTTTTGGGAAAAAAAAAAACATTTTCCCGCTTATCCTTTGTAAATACTTTCACCATTCTTCTCGCACAAGCTTTACCCAAGGTTAAAGCTTTAACCTCACCCTTTTCCCCCAGTATATATCCCCTTATCGCAAATTAAACCTTGGTATATCCCCTTACCCTCACATTCATTCCCATCCCTCCAATCATCCTCATCTCATTAATCTGACGGTCCAAATCTAATGCGATAAACCTTCCCTTGCCCTACCACTCCTCATCTCATTAAAACTCAACCGTTGATCATCCCTATTAAATCAACGACTGACATTAAACCCTGGTCCCACCTTTCTCTTGTCCCGCAGCTTCCCAATGCATCCCAACCGTTTGCATCGTGCGATCAAATCCGACGGCGTATATTCAATATCGCATAACAAAAGTGATCGGGCAAAGTTTATGAAAAATTATGCGATAAAAGTTGTTTTTGAATATTGCCCAATGCGACGTGTCAATTTTTGATACGATCGCATTCGAAAAGGTTAAAACCATTTACCATGCAAATCCAACGCGAAAACAACCAACGGTTTTTCGCAATCGAAAAACCAAATTCGCCTCCCGCCTTTAATAAACTTGTAATTAATGCCGAATATGATGATTTTTTAAGGTTAAACTTTAAGATATCATTATTATATCAGTTTGTTGCATTCCCTACTAATTTAACTCCCGCCCCGACTGTTTTAAAAGAATTTAGAGCCTATGTTGACCAATGTATAAGCCCCGAAGCTAAACTTTACCACTGTCAAATATCCAGTTTAAACTAAAGATACCTTGTCGACATAACAAAGCACATTGTTTCGGCTCCAACCAATCAACAGAAGTCCAAATTTTACCACAGAAGCTTCAAAAACTCTGTCAAAACATCAAAATAATTGTGAATTAAGGAAGCTTGAATTCATCTGTAAACCCCTTTAAAGCCAAAATCCTCATTTTGCAGTCTCTTTTTGAAAACAAATTCCAAACACAGATTGATTAAAAGACTTATTTTCCACATTTGTACCATTCAGGAAACCTTGTTTCTTGTCTTAGCCCAGTTTTCATCTCTCAGAAACCTAATTTGAGAAAAGAAAACTCAAAAGAGATTATCCTTAGCTAGATTTTCTCAATTATCCATTTGTTAAAGTAAATTACTCCTGCAAACAATCTAATCTTGTAGAAGTAAGCCTAAGAATGCCTAAAAAATAGAGTTAAAACCTCCACAGACAGATCCCATTCCAAAAGACTTTCAAAAAACCTTCAAACACCTCCCTGCAGACCTGGATTTCATTAAAAAATTGTTTGTTTTTTGCAAGTTGTTATCAGAATAAGAAATTGGGCCAACAGTTCCAATACTAGTTGACAAAATTGTTTGCTTCAGATTCTCAGATTTTAAATCAAAAGCTTTATTCAACAAACAGCTTGTATACAAAGAAAAAATAAAATCAAGTCAGAGAGAGATCAGAATGATGAAATGTGCATAGTGAATGGTAAAATTGAAATCAGAATTCACAATGACACTGAAAACATAACAGTCAAAGAGTATTAGTGGTTAAAGTGTATCAGGTAAAAGTCAGAGTGAAAGTTAAAACAAAGTTACAGAGCAGTCAAAGGTAAACAATAAAAGTAAATACATAGGCAGTAAATGGTAAAAAGAGATGAAAATACTTTCACCAACAATGAATTTTATCCAAAGTGAAAGTAAAACAGTTAAAAGAACAAAAAGGTGAAAAGATGAAAAAGAGAGCAAGAAGGGACATTTTTTGCACAAATTTCCAGTTTAAGTCATTGTTTTGCAGAAAATATTGTGACCAATCCAAGATGAATTTTTCAAAACTGAAGGAGGTTTATGTTCTTAAGAGGTCCATCTAAAAAAACCTCTCTCATTGTTCTAACAGCCATTATGGATTGGGAAATATTAAACAGTATTTGAAAGCTCTATTTGCAGAAAATTCCTATTAAGTCGTAATTTTGCAGAGAATATTGTGGCCAATCAGAAACACATATTAAAAAAATGAAGGAGGTTTTTGTTCCTACGAGACCCATCGATAAAAACCTATCTCACTTTTTGCACAGTTATTTCCGAATGAGAGATACATGCACATCTTTACAGCCTATTTTTCAGACTCTGTAAAACTCTGTTTTACACTTCTTTTTGCAGAGCCTATTATGCACAGCTGGAAAGGAATTTTAGGAAAATGAAAGAGGTTTATTTCACCAACATATTTATCTACAATAACCTTTTTCATGTTTTACACATCTATTTTGGATTGATAAATACAAAGGTATCATTGGACCCCAAGTTTGCACAATTGCTTGAGCAGAATGCACAAAGAAAGGAAACAGTAGGTGACTTGGATGCCTTATCATCAACTAAGAGTTGGATCAAATTCAAATTCTCCCCTTTGTCATCACCTATCCATAAAAAATAGTGTCAAATAGATGCATTAGTTTTGAGTGTCCTTTAATTAAGTTCTATTTATGTAAAACAATTGGAGATATTTTGTAAACCAATCTTGATATTTTTCAAGATATTTTAGTTTAGAATTTGTATAAATACTTCACTCTTTGAAGTATTTTGGGTGGAATAAAATTTGTCAAGACTACTATAGACATTTTTTTTGAATACATTGGAGTTTGTGTGAGTCGATTTGTAAAGCAGCAGACTGGAACTAAGTCAAACAGACATCATAACTCAGGATTCTTGTGCTGATCAGATAAGTCAAGTATTTTCATATTTTCACTGTTTATCTTTCAAAGTTCCATACATGCATTTAAATGTTTTCTGTCTTTAATGATTGATTAAGAAAGCTTAAGTAGTATTAGTGTTAAAATCTCCCTGTTTTTTACTATTTATTCATTGATATGTTTTCTGCTGATAACCAGACTTAAGAATTCTTAAATGCTCTTAGTCCCTGTTTGACCCCTTTATTTCATCTTCATTTCTGTAACTTAAGGATTCTTAATTTCCCTTTTGTTCAGATCTTGCCATTTCATCAAAAAGCCTATTCCAAACCCTTTGAAGGTCATCTACCCTGCCCTTAGTACATTTTCTCTTTTGACCTTATTTCCTAGCTCTGCTTGCCAAGAATTTGACTCCATAGCCCAATGGTTAGTTAGATCTCTCTGTGGTTTACCTTGAAATAATTTTTATTCCCACCGAACATCTAAAATCAAACCAATCTATCCAATTATAGCTAGCCTAAAATCTTATAACAAAAACAAAGCTAAATCTTAAGGAGAGATCCCTCTCCGGAATTTAGGAAGGCTAGATCCTAGATTTCAAAAGAGGTTCTTGGTTACCTCTAGTAAGTTACAAAGTTTTAAATATTTCTGATAGAAAATTTACTAGAGTGATAACATAATGGCGACTCGACTGGGGAAGACTAATCGTTTCTTCAGAAATATTTTACATGTTTAGATCTGATCTATGATGGTGGACAGTGATCAGACACACAAAGGTTAAAATCATCCACCTGGCGACTCCAAATCAATTTCACAATCAAGACTCCACTAGATGAATGAACCTGGAAGAACAATATGGAAAGATCAGGCTTTCAACTTGGATCTTAATCCAAGACATTATGTTCTTTCTCATTAAAAAAGTTTTTCAATATATATTATATTTTATATAAAGATCTAACTTGGTTTTACAGATACCGTGGCCTTTCGTTATGGCTAATTTTCAAGATGATCCAAGAATAAAATGAAGATATGCTCCCATGAGCAGAGATCACATACCTGGATTTCCACATAAGCTACCAAAGGTAAATTGGGGTAACAATCTGCCTATGTTTCGAGATGAGAATATTGATGATCCTTTGTTACATCTCATTAAATTTCATATACACTCATCAAGATTGAAGGGTGATTTGGCATGAGGATTGCCTCATGAAGATATTCATGGCAACCTTAGAAGGAAAAACAAGGGAATGGTACGAAGCTCTCAAACCTGCTAGTTTATTTTCTCTAAAAGATTTTCATAAGGTATTTTATGAGCATTACAAAGAAAATTTTCCATCTTTATCATTAGTTGAAAATTGTTGTGATCAAGCTGAAGATCTTATAAATTACCTTAAAAATATTGATGAAGATTTTGGAAATTGTTTTCCTGAAGATTTATTAGAAGAAGTCCAGAATTTTCATTCTCAAGTTAAATGTCATAATAATCAAGAGGAGTTAAACAAAGATGAAATAGATCAGGAGATGAATCAAGATCCACAAAACCCCTTTGTATTAACAAATGATGTTTCATTTAATGTTTTGAATGAAGTTAAAGAAAATATTCAACCTCATGATCAATTTTTAGATAAGAGAAAAAACAATTGTCCTTTCAATCTAAGAATTCAGAGATTCCCACCCCCCCTCACCGAAGAAGAAATCAATTTGCTTCTAAACATGCAACCATCCTCAAAATATTTACATAATGAAGAAATTGTTTCTACTTCTTCTAATGTTGATGAATGTACTAAATTTTTTATCCATGAAGAGACAGAAGAACAAGTTGATGCTCATGTTATTCTAGCTTTCCAAAAAGGCCCATTTCTTGATAGCACTCCTATTGAGCAAAATAATGACTTTCAAATAGAATGCAACCAATCTAATCAAGATATATTAGGATTGTTGGAAGAGAAATCTGCTGATCCAATGTTTATAATTGATGACATTCCTTCTTCTGAAGATTTTCCTAAATATGATCAGTATGATGATAATTATGTTCTCCAAATTCAAGATAACTTCACAGAACAAATACTAGCTAGTTTGAAGGATGAGATATTAGATTTTCAATTTGATGAGGATTTTCTAAAAGTTCTCTTTCTTATTTTTAAATCAAAAAAATGTTCTCCTCAAGATAAAAAATGGCTTCTTGATATAATTTCTGAAAATTATGAAAATGAAATCAAAATTTTGCATTCTCAAATTCAGTCATACAATTTCCGAAATCCTAAAGAATTCTTTGAAAATATTCCTTCTCCAAAGCAAGAAGAAATTGTAATACCTTTTGACTTGCATATTGAAGATGATTATTCTTTCAAACACAAGACTGAAGAAATAGTTTCATGGTCTAATATTCATAATTCAACTGAACAATTAGTCATTGAAGGCCTAGAAGTAAATAACATACATCACGCTTTTATTGATCCTATATCAGATTATATGGAAAATATTTTTAGCCAAAATATGCAAACATGTTTTCTCTATAAGGATCAAATACATCAAAAGTGGCCTTTACACATCATATCATTTATTATAAAGGCACATGATCATAATATACTTCCAATTTTGATCACAAGCAGTCAAGTTATCCATTTATTTTTACAGCTACTTCATTGGCTTCATTGGCATTTTTGTATTACCTAATTCAATAAGATTTTTAGTAGAATAGAGTAGGTAGATGAGTGCCAATAAGCTCAAAATTTTGAGCATTTTTTTTAGTTTTTAATTTTCAGCTAGTTTTTCATTAAGATTTAAAGCCAAGGATGAGGTCCTAAAGATATTTAAGATCTAATCAGTTTGGTTTGAGTATTTTAGTATGTTTTTTAGTTTCAGATCAGATTTCAGTTTGCAGAAGATAGAAGACACTTACTAAGATCATCAAAGGTCAAAGATGAAGGCTACTGATCTCAAAGTTCTTGACATTTCACCAGGAAATGCCATCCCCAAGTGAAGCGGATGTTAGCAACCTATAAATATAGGATTCATAATTTTGACTTGACTGATGATAGTCTTGTAAATATGTACATAATTTTCCTTCTGAAAGTTGTATTCCCATATTTTGTAAAAAAATAAAAAAATAAAAAATAAAAAAGAGGGTAAAAGTCCTAAAAGAAAAATCAAAGGACTTAGAAAAAAATAATATACCCCACAAGAAAAAAGATGAATAAAACATGAAAGTGTGCAAGTCTAAATGCCACTAATTTTACCTTTTGCAGTTGATTATGGCAAAGTGTCAATAAATGCCATAATCTGTGATGAGTTGAACAATTTAATCTTGACTTGTCATCTTTGAATTTCAAATGTTGTAGATAGTGAATAAAGAATTTTCATACAGTTTAATCATGACAATTCAGTAGTTAGGTAGAGAATAAAAGAATCCAACAGTTTAATCTGGATTCTTGGATGCAATAAGTGTAGAATCAGATAGTTTACTGCTTTCAAAAAAAATAAAAGGTTGTAAGGTTGCTAGTCCAAATGCACCTGATTAAAATAGAAGGAAAAAATGTTAGAAGATAATGACTAGGTAGGTAGAAGAAGGTGGGAAACATCATTGTAAATATCTTTCACCAGGCTATAAATAACTAATTTCCCTTCCTCATAGCAATTTGATATTCTAGACTATCAGTCAAAGAGGCTCAAGTCATTTCCTTGACTTCTGTTGGGACTGGACCCAAGGCTCAATGACTGACTAGTTGAAAAATGTTTAGTTTCTATATTAATCTCAGAAATTTTCATCATTTACCCCTTCATGCACTCATCACCATTTGATCTCATAAGTGAGAACTCTTTTCTTACTTAAATGTTACATAAAGGCCCATCTATTTAACTTCCTCCATTTTACAAAGCATAAAACCTTCAAAAAACATGATATACTAAGTAAAAGTGAATGAGTTATGAAAATAAAGCTTTACTCTAATTTTCACTTTCTTTAGTTTTATTTATGAATTTTTGAGTATTCATTGTCCCTTTTCATATTAACACTTAACATATTTTATTAACTCCCTATCAAATATCCTAGTCCTATTAATATAACTTCTTTTTATTTAATATCCCAAAAAAACCCTACTATTATAAGCTGTTTATGTCAAAGATATTAATCACATGTTGAAATAACATCCCTAAATTACCCCTTTGACATAAAACTACCCTAATAAAATACTCCCGATCCCCTATAGTTTTGGACTTACAAATAATCTAAAACTATATAATAAAATAAAATACGAAAATCAGTTTTCATACATATTTTATATGTTTGGAAAAAAGAAAAAGAAAAAGAAAATTCCCGCTTATCCTTTGTAAATACTTTCACCATTCTTCCCGCACAAGCTTTACCCAAGGTTAAAGCTTTAACTTCACCCTTTCCCCCAGTATATATCCCCTTACCACAAATTAAACCTTGGTTAATCATTTAAACCCGCCCCATTCTATGTATAAACCCCTTTTATACATAAAACTCCATCAAATAACTATGCGCCCTCGCATTCATTCCCATCCCTCCAATCATCCTCATCTCATTAATCTGACGGTCCAAATCTAATGTGATAAACCTTCCCTTGCCCTACCACTCCTCATTGTATTAAAACTCAACCATTGATCATCCCTATTGAATCAACGACTAAAATTAAACCCTGGTCCCACCTTTCTCTTGTCCCGCAGCTTCCCGATGCATCCCAACCATTCGCATCGTGCGATCAAATCCAACGGCATATATTCAATATCGCATAACAAAAGTGATTGGGAAAATTTTATGAAAAATTATGCGATAAAAGTTGTTTTTGAATACCGCCCAATGCAACGTGTCAATTTTTGATACGACCGCATTCGAAAAGGTTAAAACCATTTACCATGCAAATCCAACGCGAAAACAAGCAACGGTTTTTCACAATAAAAAAACCAAATCCGCCTCCCGCTTTTAATAAACTTGTAATTATTGCCGAATATGATGATTTTTTAAGGTTAAACTTTAAGATATCATTATTATATCGGTTTGTTGCATTCCCTACTGATTTAACTCCCGCCCCGACTGTTTTAAAAGAATTTAGAGCCTATGTTGACCAATGTATAATCCCCGAAGCTGAACTTTACCACTGTCAAATATCCACTTTAAACTAAAGATACCTTGTCGACATAACAAAGCACACTGTTTCGGCTCCAACCAATCAACAGAAGTCCAAATTTGACCACAGAAGCTTCAGAAACCCTGTCAAAGCATCAAAATAATTGCGAATTAAGGAAGCTTGAATTCATCTGTAAACCCCTTTAAAGCCAAAATCCTCATTTTGCAGTCTCTTTTTGAAAACAAATTCCGAACACAAATTGATTAAAAGACTTCTTTTCCACATTTGTACCATTCAGGAAACCCTGTTTCCTGTCTTAGCTCAGTTTTCATCTCTCAGAAGCCTAATTTGAGCAAAGAAAACTCAAAAGAGATTATCCTTAGCCAGATTTGCTCAATTATCCCTCTGTTAAAGTAAATTACTCCTGCAAACAATCTAATCTTGTAGAAGTAAGCCTAAGAATGCCTAAAAAATAGAGTTAAAACCTCCACAGACAGATCCTATTCCACAAGACTTTCAAAAAACCTTCAAACACCTCCCTTCAGACCTGGATTTCATTAACAAATTGTTTGTTTTTTACAGGTTGTTATTAGAATAAGAAATTGGGCCAATAGTTTCAATACTAGTTGACAAAATTGTTTTCTCCAGATTCTCAGATTTTAAATCACAAGCTTTATTCAAAAAACAGTTTGTATACAAAGAAAAAATAAAATCAAGTCAGAGAGAGATCAGAATGATGAAATGTGCATAGTGAATGGTAAAAGTGAAATCAGAATTCACAATGACACTGAAAACATAACAGTCAAAGAGTATCAGTGGTTAAAGTGTATCAGGTAAAAGTCGGAGTGAAAGTTAAAACAAAGTTACAGAGCAGTCAAAAGTAAACAGTAAAAGTAAATACAGAGGCAGTAAATGGTAAAAGAGATGAAAATACTTTCACCAACAATGAATTTTATCCAAAGCGAAAGTAAAACAGTTAAAAGAACAAAAAGGTGAAAAGATGAAAAAGAGAGCAGGAAGGGACATTTTTTGCACAAATTTCCCGTTTAAGTCATTGTTTTGCATAAAATATTGTGACCAATCCAAGATGATTTTTTCAAAACTGGAGGAGGTTTATGTTCTTAAGAGGTCCATCTATAAAAACCTCTCTCACTTTTCTAACAACCATTATGGATTGGGAAATATTAAACAATATTTGAAAGCTCTATTTGCAGAAAATTCATGTTAGGTCATAATTTTGCAGAGACGATTGTGGCCAATCAGAAACACATATTAAAAAAATGAAGGAGGTTTTTATTCCTAAGAGACCCATCGAAAAAAACCTATCTCACTTTTTGTTTAGTTATTTCATAATGAGAGATAAATTCACATCTTTACAACCTATTTTTCAGCTGGAGAGGAATTTTAGGACACTGAAAGAGGTTTATTTCACCAACATATTTATCTACAATAATATTTTTCACTTTTTACATATCTATTTTGGATTGAGAAATACAAAGGTATCATTGGACCCCAATTTTTCACAATTGCTAGATCAGAATACACAAAGAAAGGAAACAGTTAGTGACTTGGATGCCTCTGTTGGGTATGTGTTATATTCTTTCCACGACTAGCACCATGCGCTATACGTTGCGTCGGGCGTAGCAGGGGGGGTGGCAGCCCCCTCTGTCGGGGTTTGGGGCAGCGCCCCGGCGAATTTTTTTTGGTATGCGGTCCCACTCTTAGGCGGACCCACCCATGTTTTGTGCATCAGTTTGCACATGGTTTTGGGGTACGATGGTTTTCGGGCCCTGGTATTTTGTAGACTCGGTCAAGGGAACTACGGTTATGTTCTAATCCAGGGTTAATGGAATGGGGTTTATGTATGCTTCAAAATGTATATATATGTGTTGTAACACTAAAAGGAATATAATGAAAACTCAAGCTGGTCATCCCGATTTGGGATCCAGGGGAAAATCTCTGTGTTTATCTGTTTTATGTTTTATGCTCTCGCTATTGTTTATTTTCTGTTACAAGATTCGTGTATAGATAATTTTTGTTCAGGGTTAAAACCTACAACCTCATCATCAACTAAGAGTTGGATCAAATTCGAATTCTTCTCTTTGTCATCACCTATCCATAAAAAATAGTGCCAAATAGATGCATTATTTTTTAGTGTCCTTTAATTAAGTTCTATTTATGTAAAACAATTGGAGATGTTTTGTAAACCAATTTTGATATTTTTCAAGATATTTTAGTTTAGAATTTGTATAAATACTTCACTCTTTGAATTATTTTGGGTGGAATTAAATTTGTCAAGACTACTAAAGACATTTTTGCTGAATACATTGGAGTTTCTGTGAGTCGATTTGTAAAGCAGCAGACTGGAACTAAGTCAAACAGACATCATAACTCAGGATTCTTGTGCTGATTAGATAAGTCAAGTATTTTCCTGTTTTCACTATTTATCTTTCAAAGTTCCATACATGCATTTAAATTTTTTCTATCTTTAATGATTGATTAGGAAAGCTTAAGAAGGATTAGTGTTAAAAGCTCCTTGTTTTTTACTAGTTATTCATTGATATGTTTTCTGCTGATAACCGGACTTAAGAATTATTAAATTCTCTTAGTCCTTGTTTGACCCCTTTCTTTCATCTTCATTTATGTAACTTAAGGATTCTTAATTGCCCTTTTGTTCAGATCTTGCCATTTCATCAAAAAGTCTATTCCAAACCCTTTGAAGGTCATCTACCCTGCCCTTAGTACATTTTCTCTTTTGACCTTATTTCCTAGCTCTGCTTGCTAAGAAGTTGACTCCATAGCCCAATGGTTAGTTAGATCTCTTTGTGGTTTACCTTGAAATACTTTTTATTCCCACTGAACATTTAAAATCAAACCAATTTATCCAATTATAGCTAGCCTAAAATCTTATAACAAAAACAAAGCTAAATCTTAAGGAGAGATCCCTCTTCGGAATTTAGGAAGGCTAGATCCTAGATTTCAAAAGAGGTTCTTGGTTACCTCTAGTAAGTTACAAAGTTTTAAATATTTCTGATAGAAAATTTACTAGAGTGATAACACTCCACAAATATCCCAACTTCTGCAGTCGGCTCCAGCTTCTTCCTAGTGTTCTTGGTCACATGAACATAAAAAGATGAGCTAAAAATATTTAAATGAGAAACATCCGACTTCTTACCAGTAAAAGTTTCTTTAGGTGTACTTATGCCAAGTACTCTATGAGGACAACGGTTTTGCACATAAAACACAGTGTTGCATGATTCCACCCACAAGTGCATTGGTAGGCCCTGGTCATGTAGCATAGCTCGTGCAACACTCATGATCGTTCTGTTCTTCCTCTCTGCGACCCCATTCTACTATGGGTTATGAGGCGCTATGAGTTATCTCCAAATTCCTTCTTTGCTACATAAGTCTTTGAATTCGTTTGAGATATATTCACCACCATTATCATTCCGCAGAGCCTTCACTTGCTTCCCCGACTCCTTCTCCACCAATGCTTTAAACTCACAGAACTTTGAGAATGTTTGATCTTTCTTCTGCATGAAGAAGATCTAGCATCTACGAGAATAGCCATCAACAAAAATAACATAATACCTGTGTTTTGCTGTTGAAGCAACCAAGAATGGTCCACACACATATGTGTGAATTCTCTCTAGGATCACCGAAGCATAGTTCTCCTTCTCATGAAAGGTGGTATTCACAGACTTACCCATAGTACATCCTTTTCACTAATCTAACTATGCAAGTGTACCTTGAGAAGTCCAGTATAAATCTGTTGCAAAATATTCAGGGCGCCATGGTGAAGATGGCCCAATATCCTGTGCCATAATTCGCCCTCATCCTGGCTCACCACTTCTTCTTCTTTGCCCACCATTGTAGTGCAACCATCTACCTCCAACTTGTAGAGATTATTGACTTGAATCCCTATCCTCTTGGTTTGACCCGTTGTTTTATGTCGCAGGAAATCTTTTCCATCGTTGAAAACAACGTCATAACCTCTGTCCTCCAACATCGCGACTGAGATCAAGTTCTTCTTCAGACCTAGAACATGCATAATATATTTCAACATAAATGGTTTACCGACTCCCTCTCAAAGATAATGGTTCCAATGTCAGTCACACTGTATCTACCATCGTCGCCCATCTCTATATGCATTTGGAGATATTTCTCCTCCAAGACACTAAACAACTCCTTATCTCCCGTCATGTGGAAGGAAGCACCACTATTAAGATACCACACCGATCCCATTGCGCTTGAGACCAAGCATGCGATCAAAGAGAAATCAAGTTCAAATTGTGAGGCAAGGGCCTCACCAGCTGCAACTCCAGCAACCTTCTTGTTCTTCTTTTTCTGTGGGCAGTTAGTGGCGAGATACCCATGTTCATGACATTGAAAACACTTCACCTTGGACAAATCCAGCTTCTTGCCTTTAGCCTCGGTTTTTGGATGGGATTTCCTCCCCTTCCCTTTCCTTGCTTTGGCAACCAAAGCACTATCCTCTTCATCATCACGTTTTGATGAAGAGACATCCTTGGTACTCTACCTTATCTCCTCCTGCACTAGATCCGACCAAAGTCGCTCCCAATTCGGCAGTTTCTCCTGCCCATTGACAGAGTCTTGATAACTGTGCCAACTCTTCGAAAGCCCAAGGAGAGCCAAGCTCACCAAGTCATCATCCACAATTATAATTCCCACATTCCCCAGCTCATCCCTACATTGGAAAAACTTCATGAGATACTTTGGAATTCTGTCGCCCTTCTCCATTTTGATTTTTCTGAGTTTATCTTTCAGCGCCAACTTCCTATGGTCATTGCTGCTTTGGAAAAGATATGTCAAATCCTTCCACATTGAAAATGGAGTGGCTTTCCCGTGAAGGCTTGAGACAATATGGTCTTTCACACCTTCCAACAAAATTATTCTTGTCTTTGCTACCTTCTTTTTCCATGCGTCAAGTAATGCAACATCCATCGAAGTGGGCTTAGGAACATCGCTATCGATGAACTCCTTCAGACCATTATCTTCAAGCACCGCCTCCATCCGGTCTTTTCAGGATATGTAGTTAGAGCTTCCCTCGAGTGCATACTCCAACCGCAACCCATTGAAATCCATTTCAATGTTTACTCAACTGTCACACCAAGAAATTCTTGTAGAAAATTCGAATTATCCACCAACACAAAACTCAACACCACTTCAATATTGCAATCTTCAGTGATTAACACTGCTCCGATACCATGCAAAAATTTATAAACACAATAATTTATTTCCGGATTCTTTGATCTAACAATTTAATCTTATGTTAAATACAGAATCCTTCCACTTAATTCTTTGCGGGAATTAAATCGCCAATTCCAAAACACATATGAAGAAAAATCAATCGGACATAACAAGATGTTTTATCGGGAAAGATTAAAGCTAAAAACCCAAACTATCATATATTATGTATATCAATGGAACATGTAACAATCTCATACAAATCTAAGCTCATAGAGCTCTCAGTACAATATAAAATTGTCACACACTGTCATGCAGAAATTTGCATATCTATGCACCAATTTCTTGCCTCTTGATAGCCTGCCTCCACTGTGAAATCCCTGCTGAAGAAGATACCTGAATGAATTCGATCTTGCCTTGCTTGCACTGCGCAATCCTCATTGGCATCTCCAATGTCTGTATAGATGCATTGAATGCAAGTAGTTAACTGCTGTATTTGTCCAGTTGCAAGTAAGACACTACTTGTGAATTAATTAACTAATTAATTCACTGATCTTTCACTAGTGTATCTTTAGTTACAACTAGCACCACTGAGTTTAACTCACTTAACTGAGTTAAACTAAATAACAACTCACATAACTACTCTTCCAACTCTGTTACAACTTGCCACTGTCAGTTATAACGAAGTCCTCCATGCATGAGTCACCAACCACCCTAGGAATTGTGTAATTCCTTCAACCCACTAATGTGCCACATCTGTTCACTGAAATAAAGTGCTCCAAGAGAATAAGTTACTATTTATTATCTGATTATTATTAAGGGCTAATAATAATCGACATGCATTCTATTTTTAGATTAGCGATCTATAAATAGACTTCGCCCATATTCTAAAAATAGAAATTTATCCAAAGATATAATTTTCTCAACCATCTAGAATCAGCATCTTGCTAATTTTAGAATATGCTCACCATTCTAAAAATAGTCATACACCTAAAAATAGGTTGCGGGCCCCACCTAGTGAAGGTGCTTAATTTTCACTAGGCTCATCATCTTGTTGAATCTCAACAAGGAGAGCCTTTTTCATTGAGATCCCTATCACTGAATCCATAGCCCAATGGTAGCAAGACTTCATCTTTTCAACCTGCAAACATACAAAACCAAGACATAATTCATAGAGTTAGCCATCTATCTTTATCATTAACCAATATCATAGATTACCTGTGAGAGAGCCCTCTTAGACTAAAGAGGCTAAGTTTCAGTTAGAAGTGGTTTGAAACAGTTACTCCAAGTTGAACATTGAAGCAGCCCAAGAGGACTCAATTTGGTGATAACACTTAGCAAGAGAAGAAATATTCTCCATTTTCAACTGTGACTAGATATTTGACAAGGAAACCTGCAATCTGGAAATATTCATGGTAGTATTAGTGAGAGTTGAAGATACCATTTCACCTGTCTACTTATGCATCTCCATTTGATCAATGGGATGAATATCATTTATGTCAAATTCAAATCTTATCTTATTGTAGTCAGATGTTGACTTTGGCTGTGTAATTTGGGCCTCAAGGAAGGCCATCTGCATCCTACCCTTCTCTGAATCAAACAATGACAACAACCTGCTTTGAGAGCTGGAAGTCTACTTCCAGAATTGGGCATAGGTGTTGTTCTTAAGAATTTCATTCTTAAGCTTTATCTCCCTGAACTTTTCAAATATTGTCTTCTCCTTCTCACCTTGGACAACCTTAGTTATTTGAATAGCTTGTTTTTGTTCATGAGATACTGAAGAAGTTGTGTGAGAAGCAGCAGATTGGCCACCTATTTGAGAGGAGGAAGGTGTTTCTTTAATCACCATAGCAACTTCTTGCTCTGAATTCTTATCTGTGTCAACCTTAGGATTTAGCTTTGTTCTCTTCCTGTACATTATCTTAAATTCTTTTCTTGCACTATCAGCCACTGAAGGTGTCTCTTCTTCTCTTTGCATCTTCACTTCTTTTTCCTATGGGATGGGAGTATGTGATGTTGATGTAGATACCAGCTGCTTCACAACATCCTGCAATGTATTTTCAGCCCATACTGACTGGTTCATGTATCTTTATATCTCATGCCTCTGGGTATGAATGTAGGGAGTAGTTTGTTTTCTACTCTCAGCTTTGAAATAATTCCCAGAGGGTCATACGACCAAGTGAAACTCAAACTGATATTCATCTCTTTCAAAATCTTATCTGCCTCCTCCCCTGTTGACCTACTATTGTAAAAAAAGGACCCAATCTGTGTCTTGATCCTGAATTGG
The DNA here is from genome assembly GCA_034641835.2 of Pinus albicaulis. Classification (NCBI taxonomy): domain Eukaryota; kingdom Viridiplantae; phylum Streptophyta; class Pinopsida; order Pinales; family Pinaceae; genus Pinus; species Pinus albicaulis. The sequence continues at coordinate 1,427,406,484 of CM076572.1, forward strand.
GACTTATTCTTGGCTGATACAAAGTGAATCTCATCAGCATTCAACATCTATCTAATATAATCAAGAGAATTTTTTTTGGGATTTTATAAGGTGCAAGCTCACATCCATAGACTCTGATCTCGGTGTAATTCTGGTACAAGTAACAGTCTCCTATCTTGGCCTGATCTGTCAAATGAAGTATCCTCTTAATGTCCTCACTTATCCTGGGTTTTGTTGTACTTCTTAGGACACTCATAGATGGATGGACAAACTATTCAAAGAAATGTTTGTAAGAAAATTCCTTCTGTTCTTTCATCACTAAAGATGTCCAAAATATTACTGATTTTTGGTTTCCTTCTTCATCAAGCTTCTGTATGGAAAATTTGAACCTATATGCCTGATAATATACAAACATATATACCAAAATAGAAGAGTATTTAAACACTTCTTCAGTTTGAAACTTGAGAAACTTCTCATGAATTATGTCTACCAGGAATTAGCTGAAATTGAAAATAATAGATGGTTTACTATTTGTGGAAAAGATAGACAGGAAACCTAAAATGGGTTCATCTACCCACTAATCATAATAATAGCCAAGAAGGTATGAAATGACTGTTATTATCTATTTATCTTTATCAGGGAATATGGAGGGTTTTTCTTTGGAAATTGAGTGTTTTCAGATAGAAATATGTTAAAGATCTTAGCTCTTTTATAAAAATCGAGCTTTTGGTAAAGTTCATTGAGGGCTTCTAAGGAGAAATGAGTGATATTTTCCATAGAGGGAGCTTGCATCATCTGGTCAATTGACTGGGCAGTGATGGTGAATAGGATTTCACCAGTAGGGGAAATGATGGCTCTTTGATTGGGAATGTAACAAGTTTGGCACTTTCTGATGAATTCAGGGGCATGGAAGGTGTGAGGGAAGATATAGTGTGGGAGATTGGACTCCCAAAGTCCAATCTCATATGATTAATCAATGTATTTATCCTCCAGCCATCAATATAGTTCGAACAACTCAAATTCTGACTGTATTTCATTTATTTTATAGTCCCTATCTGCTAGAGGAATGCGATCTAAGTCTATGGGAGGGTGGACCAAAGGATTGAAAGGATCATCCTGGTGTTTATTTTTATGAGGAATAATTAATTCAGAAGAATTTATTTGGGATCGAGATGAACATGGTTACTGGGAATGCTTAGCTGCTGTGTGATTCATTCAAGAAGAAAAGGAAGGTGTTGTCACTTGGTTGCAGACATATCAGCGAATAAATACTAGCACACTGTAAAACCTATAAACAATTTGATTTGCAGAGAGAATATAACAGTAAAGGTTAAAAATGATGGATTTGCAGGGTTTATATAACAAAAGCTTGTTTTCTATTGTAAATGGTGCGGGTCCCTTGGATTAGTGATCATCCAAATTTAATTAAATGGTCAACAGATAAAACACCCCAGGAAGTGATTTGATTGGCAACATTTTAGCAACGTGGCACGATGGTAATGGCGGAGGTGACGGGTAGGTACCATGGTAATTAGAAAAAAGAGGAAGTGGTTTTCGGGGGGAGTAGGCGGTTGGTGGTTTAGGCTGAGGGGGGTGCGAAGCGCGGAGAGGTGGCCACATGGTAGTGGGATCGGGAGGAAAAAAAAAAGTTTCGGACCCCCACCTGACGGTAAAGATAGGATGGAGAGGGGGGGTGAAATTTAATATGGTTCGTTGATCGGTGGAGTGGGGAGATCGTATGGCGGACAACTGCGGGTTGTTTAATAACATGTGATGGGACTTTTTGTTGGGTAGTGACATTTGACTTAGGGTAGAAAACTTAGGATAATACCTGAGTGGATCAAATTTATCACTTTATGCGCCTGACACATAATGAACCTCAAAAACTTAAGATAAAGCAATTTTTGTCATATACCCCTTTATGCACCTAAAGCATATTGAAATTAAAACTTAGGATATAGCATTTTTTATCCTTTTTCAAAGCCAAAAAACTTCTACCTACCCTTTCACACTTATATTTTTTTGCTAAACTAACATTTTTTATTTCTTCTAGGGGTGCATTTAGAATAGAAAACCCATATTCCTTTTTTAATAAAAAATTGATTCTATCCTATCACTTATTTCTCCTGTTGATTCAGATTAAAAAATTGAATTAATGTCATTTTCTACCTCACTACCGATTTACTAGGATTAGACTGTTTGGCAAATCTTTATTTTCTAACCTAATTTACAAAAATTCAAAATTTTTTAACCATGATTATGTTGTATGGTTTAAAAAAATAACTAGTCATTGTGGCATTTTAAACAAGACGAACACAATCTTATTTCATTTGACATAAAGAAAACTATTTATCAATAGCGACATTTGAATTTGCAGCACTTTCAGTGTTATTTTCTTTTTTGGGGTTCTAATTTCATTTTAGTCTTTTTCAATTTTTCTTTTTTTTTCTTCTTTTTCTCTTTATTCATTATTTTTAGATATACCCTCTTTTCATTTTCTTATATATATATATTTTGAAATCATTTGCAAATTAAAAATTATTTACAATATAAGATTATTGAGATAAAATACTCAATCACCTTGAGATCCTATAAATTATAGGACCCTAACAATAGCAAGTTGGAAAAATACTCATTTGGCATGAATATAATTCAATAGAAAAGATACATTGTAGATAAAAATGGGGTGCATGTGGACCCAACCAAGATCCATGTCATTTTGGATTGGCTAACCCCCACATTTCTAACATAGCTCTAAAGCTTCTTATGCCTTACTAACTTTTATCAAAATTTTATGTTGGGGTTCTCTCATATCGCTTGGAACATAAATAAAGTGACCAAGGGTGGAGAAAAAACAAATTTTTATTGGTTTGAGTCACAACAAAAAACATTTGAGGATCTGAAACACTTCCTTTTCTCTACACTGGTCCCCACCCTAATATAATTGCAACAACCATTTGAGATTGGGATGGATTCCTTTTACTATGCTATAAGTGCAACCCTCACTCAACAAGGACATCTGATGGCCTATCACAATGAAACATGCTTAGATATTGTCTAGTGTTGGCTTGAGGGGTCCTGACCCAGGTTGGGAGGTTAAGGTTTTCCAACAAACCCCTATACTATTGGCCCTTTCAGCAATGACCTACTTTCGCAGGCCAAGGTCTCACCTGAAGTAGTATGGGAGGGTGTTGGAACCAGGTTTCCGCACCCTAGAGAGAGTAGGTAATCAAGGCAGATCTACGTTGCAACTTATCAGGTGTGCACATAATGAGTCTATTCACAAGCCCTTAATAGTATAATCAGTACATAACCATATAAAGGCTACTATCATTAGCAGATCTAATCAACACATTCACATCCACGTGCGTATTAGAAAATACCATCACAGAACATTATAATTGCAGCTAATTCTCAAATCATAGATACATTCGCAACTCAAATAAATATCACAGATGCAATTCAGTAATAAACATGATTGATTCAGATACAAAAAGATACTTCAAATATATTCTGCATTCATTAGCATCCAAAAACCCAATTACAAATCAAAACACAGCCCGCGCACACAGCCAGCGGGGTCCACACAAAACAGGACCGAGGATCTCCACACACACAACCAGCAGGAGTCCTTACCCAAAAATTACCCAAAATAGATCTCAACAGTTCACACGTAGCATCAATCTTGCTTCTTTGTTACTTCCTAGACCCAACTATCTATCTATTTATATCATCGCAGCCCTTGCTATCCTATGATCTACAAACCATGGTTTGCGGACCCTAGATTTACCCTTTAACCCATTACAAAACATTAGGGCTTTGACCTGCCCCAAAACCCCTACGCAAGACCAACTATTACAAAATTATACCAAAAACGCAGCTTAGGGAGCCCCGTTCCAACAGGCCCCCAACATAATCTTGTGACTCGTCCCAAGTCACTGCGGGCATGGGGTTTGCATCTTCGCCTGAAGTTGCTTGATCACATCAACCAGAGGGGGCAACATGCCCAGACATGAACATAGTACAATAGTTGCCAGAAATTGCAAGGCACAAGTTGTTCAAAATGAACGAAACCATCTTCTGAGCTCCCCTCCTGCTTTTATAGCTTTGGTAGTGACCAACAGTTGGGTGAGGTTTATCTGAAACTTACCATAAAGAAAACGGTAAAAAATCTTTAGAAATCGCCTCATTAATTGTTGGCCGCCTGCTCCTTTCAACGATAAAATTTGCTTTTTACCTAGTTTTACTATTCCAACGACTAGTTTTTGCAACTGTGTATTACCCCAGCACTCCCAGAACACCTCTCCAGGCCTCCAAACATGCGATCGATCCCTGCATGTACCACGGTCCTGCCTATGCTTGTCCTCATGCTTGCGCGTATTCCGCCCCATACAACTACTCCAACCATATAGTCAGTTGATTAGGTATGGTTTGAGCCGACTACCATTGACATATCCTGGTACCATATCACCGCGCAGTGTGGCTAACCAGACAACTTCGCCATCAGTAATTTCCTTTACCATATAGGGACCTAGCCAGTGCTGACGGAACTTCCCTGGGTGCTTCGCGAACTAGCTATCGTATAGCAGGACCAATTATCCCTCCACAAAGATCTTTTTTCTGAATATGTCGATCATGCCATGCTTTTTCCCGGGCCTTCTGAACTTGCTGATGGAAGTTAGAAATGAAGCGATCTTCCTCCAAGGCCACGAGCTGCGCTAACTTCTCCTTCATGATATCAGGCTCCGCCATGTTCGTAAAGGCTGCGATGGGCCCCCCAGCCTGCATGTAGTCCACCAGCAGAGGACACTGGTCCTTGGTGTTGCCGGACACCCTGCATCTTATGCACCATATGTCTGGGATAAATTCATTTCCTCGCTATTTCTGCAGATTCTGGATTTCGAGGTGCATTGCCTCCAGCTGTCCCTGGATCTTCTATACCCCAAACTAGGCATCGTCTCTTGGTGCAGCTTCTAGCTTCATATAAATCTCTGACGCTTTCTCTTGCGTCTCAGTCGCCTGCTAACCCATAGGTCCACGTAGGTGAGGTAGCAGCATAGCGATAAACCATTCCTTGTGCTGCCTATCATCATATTGAAATTCCCCATATCTGATAACCTTCTTTAACCATTGATCAGCCTCCTATACAGACTCAATGGGTCCCTATCTAAAGTCTTTTAGGTCAGTTACTAGCTGCGAGTAGGACTTAGGCTTCCAGAATTGTTGTTTTAAAGCTTTCTTAATCTCTTGAATAGATGGATCCACATGCTGGACTACGTACCCCATATACCAGTCCAAGGCCCTTCCTTCAAAGGCAAGGGACAATTGTGCTCTCTTTACAACATCGGTAGCCACATTCTGCGCAATCCATACTGATTCGGCTACAAACCAAAATCAGTCCATATCTTCATCTCCTACACCCTTGAAGGTGGGTAGCTTCATGTGTGTGGCCATATCTTCTTCTGGTGGTGGCGGAGGTGTGGGGGAGTTCTTACCCTTATGCTGACTTGAAGGTGCTGTGGCTGGAGGACTATTTCCTGCATGCACAGCCGATTTTATTAGTGGAATGTAGATGGATCTATCCCCTTCTCGGTTGGTCCGGTAGTACTTCCCACTTAGTGTTGTACTCTCACTCTGATCATAGGTCATTCATTCGGTGTGGCTGCAAAGAACGCCTTTTTTGCACAGTAATATTTTGATTAACAATGGCAATGTTCGCAAGAACTTACCCCAGAAACCTTTGAAGAACCTCTGCTCTGCATCAGAATAGGATACGAACTAATCGACTGCCAATTCTGTCACGAACCCTCCCAGCACGCTATCCACCCAATGATCTATCGTACGGGTGATCGTATTGCCAGTCTTCTCCAACTGCTGAATCAATTCTGGTGTCCACTGCGTAAACTGATCGTCCTTCCAACACGTCTGGAACTCTACGAGCCATGCTAACCACTCCTGAAGCTCATGTGAAAAGGTTTACAAAGAAAATTTCATAGACTTCGATGAAGATGTACTTGTTCTTCCACTTCTTAGCTGTCAGCTTCATGCTGCGATTCTCCTTTATAGAAAATTCTTGAATCTGTCTTTCAAACCAGTCTTCAAGTTCCAACTTCTCAGGTCTCCAATAACCTCATGGCATTACCTGATCTCTCTCTCAAAATGCTCCCAGTCCTAGCAATCGAACCATTTGTTGGCTTAAGGGGTCGTGACCCAAGTTCGGAGGTTAAGGTTTGCCAAAAAACCCTATACTATTGGCCCTTTCAACAATGACCTACTTTCACAAGCCAAGGTCTCACCCAAAGTAGTATTGGACGGTGTTGGAACCAGGTTTACGCACCCTGGGAGAGAGTAGGTAATTAAGGCAGATCTACATTGAAACTTATCAGGTGCGCACATAATGAGTCTATTCTCAAGCCCTTAACAGTATAATCAATACATAACCATATCAAAGCTACTATCATTAGCAGATCTAATCAACACATTCGCATCCACGTGCATATCAGCAAATACCATCACAAAACATTATAATCATAGCTAATTATCAGATCACAGATACATTTGCAGCTCAAATAAATATCACAGATGCACTTCAGTAATAAACACGATTGATTCAGATACCAAAAAGATACTTCAAATATATTCCGCATTCATTAGCATCCAAAAACACAATTACAACCCAAAACACAGCCTGCACACACAGCCAACGGGTTCCACACATAGCAGGACTGAGGATCTTCGCGCACATAGCCACCAAGAGTCCTTACCCAAAAACTACCCAAAACAGATCTCAACAGTTCACACATAGCATCAATATTGCTTCTTCATTACTTCCTAGACCCAACAATCTATCTATTTATATCATCACAGCCCTTGCTATCCTATGGTCCGCAAACCGTGGTTTGCGAACCGTAGATTTACCCTTTATCCCATTACAAAACATTGGGGCTTTGACCCACCCCAAAACCCATACGCAATACCAACTATTACAAAATTATACCAAAAACACAGCTTAGGGAGCCCCGTTCCAACATCCAGAGATACCCCACCTATGACAAGGACATGTACTCCATCATGAAAACTTATAGACAATGGAAGAATTATATTCTAGGGAAGGATACAATCATCCACATTGATCATAGGCACCTTTGAAATTTATGCAGACACAATGAAAGTTACAAAATGATCGCCATAAAATATGGTCCACATACCTACAACATTTCCACTTGAATATCAAATACAAGAGTGGTAACACCAATCACGTTGCAGGCCACCTTAGTCAGCCCCCAGTTGTGGCACTAACAAAAGTTATCAACTCTTGTAGGTATGAGACGGATGGATAGCCACAATTATACAACAATGACTATGAATTCACTAACACATACTAGATGTTCACTGCAAGTGAACAAGTTCCAAACTTCCACCTCTAAGATGTGCTCTTGTGCTACCTGGGCCACCTTTGTGTTCCTTTAAGCAACGTGCTAAGCTGATCTAGGATGCACATTATAGTTGGGTGGTTGGGCACTTTGGTCTCGAGAATGTAATAACACTACATTAAAATTACTTCTATTGGCCAAATATTTGATGAGATGTCCAACGATATAAATATTTTGCATTGCATGTGCCATTATTAAAACAACCATCAAGAAGCAAGGGTTGCACACTCCTCTACCTAACCAAGACAAGCCCTGAGATTCAATATCCATGGATTACATGTAAATTTTTACATCAACCAAGCGTGGTAATCATTAAGTGTTTGTAGTTGTCGACTGATTCTTTAAGATGCCCATTTCAGGACCATAAAAGAAGAGTCTCACAACTAAATTCATTGTTAAACTCTTCTTTAAGTGTGTTTGGGTTCATTTTGGGCTACCTCATACCATTATTTCAGACAAAAGTTTCCTCAACACCTTTTGGTCCATTCTATGGTATTTCATGGATAACAAGTTGACCAAATCAACTCCTTTTCATCCCCAATCAAATGGACAATCATAAGTGGTCAATGGGATGATTGTGCATTTCTTGCACATGAACAACTCCAATCATATACATACATGGGATGAAAGCCTTCCATATGTTCAACATAGCTATAATAAATTCTTCCACAACTCTATTGGTCACAATGGTTTACAAGTGTGTTTGAGGATCCAAACATTGGCCCCAATTAACGTAGCTATGCCCATTGCATATTCACCGTTAGAATCCTCTCATGCTTAGGTTAAGATAGATAGGCTATATTTTTTTTTGAACTAATCCAACACCTCCAACAACAGGTCCATGATATCTTGTAGAAAGCCAATGCCAAGTACAAGTAGCAACATGACCAACACATGGTTTCACATAATTTTCAGGTTGGTGACAATGCATTGTTACATTTACAAAAATAACACCTCACAGGTCCCCATAGGAAGCTTAGACCACTCTAATATGGTCCTTACACAATCATAAATTTTGTGGTTGAAAATTCTTTTGAATTGAGTATTCTTTCTTTCCTGAACTTGCAACCAATATTCAACGTGGAACTGCTTTGACCATTTTCCACCTTTGTTGGACACCTTAGAGGAAACCAAGCAATTGATCCCCAAAACAATCAATCATGATTGCATTGAATATGCTATAGTGGATCCAATTATGGAAATTAATACAAGGTATACCCACCAACCACACATACAATTATGTCGTGTTGTCACAGGAAGGAAAATTCTTCACCAATGGAAGTGGCTCACCAGGAGCTAAATTTAGTAGAAGCTTCCCCATATGATGAGGGAAATTGACACAATGGATACCATTAATTCATTATGGGGGTAGGGATGATATAGGTGGATATTAAAGGGCACCCAATTTTTCCATTGCCTCAACAATTCTCTATCTTCTTAGCATTTTTTCTATAATTTTAGTCCCAAGCTTGTGAGGTCATTTTGAGGTCTTACATGATTGTTTTAGCAACTCAGGGGGGGTAGGGGAGTTTTGACATGGAATTATCTAGCCTCACTCAAAAGTTTTTTTCATCCAATATTTCTCTCCAATGATCCATTTTTCTCCCCAAATGTATTTTGTATACAAACATTGCACCCTGAGGAAGTTGATGTACCAACTAACCACCTCAGGGCCCACAAACCTTTCAGAATTTTATCTTCTAGTGTTAGGGTTTTTGACCTCTAGGGTTCTTTCTTTATGTTAAAATGCCATTCTTTCAACCTCTTGTAAAATCTTTTGTGAATACACGTAGTCACAATTTCTCTATGTTTAGAGATAACTACCGCCTTTCTAGCTAATTTGTGTTCTACAATATTTTTCTATCGCATCTATCAATAGAATTTAGGTTTTCACCATATTATTGTGCTTCTTTTTATATTTCTCCAAGTGTATTTCATTTCCTTTCCCTCCTTTCATTTCCTCCCTTTTATAACCCATATCAACAACCTTGATGGATTTATTTATATGTGAGATGGTGGACCTTCTGTTAGAGCCAACATCTATGTGAACTATCACAATGCATTTATGAAGAAATGGGATGAGGATGATTAATGAATAATATATCAAACCTTATTATTAGTAATAATGAGTTTGTTTTACACTTGGATATTATGTCATTTTTGGGCGGCACACAAGCATTAATATTATATTTTTATGATGTGTGGATAACATATTTTTAGAGATATTTAGTGCATGCTCCATCCGTGCAAAATAGGTTGAATACTATGCTATGAATTTTTGGTCAAATTTTAGGTTTGATTTAGCCTATTATGACAAGAATTTGGTCACATGATGATGGAAATGAGATCTAAAACTATTAAAGTAGTATTTTTGGTTAAAAGTACTCATGAAAAAATAAGGGAGAGAAATTAGGCTAATAACATTTGCCTCCTAATGTATGAGGTCAAGAAAAAATTATATTGTAAGGTGTGTACATAATCTCAATCTCAACAAGGCAGACATATCCATGCTCATGAAACTATCTCAATACAATATGAGATTAATGCATTATGCCCCTTTAAGGTGCAAGATAGTTGGACAATTTCTCTTTATCAATATGCTTCGCCCCTTTATGTATAAGAGAGTACAATTTTCACTTCTTTAGTGTACATCCCCTACTTAAGGTCAAAGATCATATCATTTTTTAGTCATTGACTGGATTTTCTATTCAAAATAATATTTAGAATTAGGCCCCAATGATGCCCAAAATAATCATCTATGACAATTGTCATTTAAGGTATTGAAATCCATCTACTTTTTTAATTTCATCATTCAAATATCTTTTTTTCATATGTCTAAAATTGATAGTAAGATTTATGTGAAAACTTGGCTTATAAATGTCATTGGTAAGAACTTATCCAACCATAACAAGCTATTTGTTTCTAAACTTTCTTCTTCTTACAACATATTTTTTAAATATGAATTGTCTTTCCATAATGAAAACAAGGATGGGGATCAAATAAATTTGACTCCATATGTTGAACTCGATCATAATGCTAGCAGTTATCAAGAATTCCATCAACTCGTTTATCACCGAATCTATCCACAACTTCTTAAACATTTAAATCTCACCTCTTCAAATCTTTGGTAAGAAATATGGCACTTACAAATTACAAATTGAATTGGTTTAGAGTAGTCCAGTCTAGGAAAGTTGAGATATTTTTCATATGGGAAACATTTTATGTTCCCAATTAATTTTAACTCTTCCCAAGGTTTCATATACTTATTTATACTAGATTGGTTATCATTTGTTATATTTCTTTCCATCTCCTAAACTTCATATTGAGGGATATCAATTTTAAACAAGTTATTATTCTAAAGAAGAATTGGTCCAAAATCATTCTTCACTACCTCCTAGTGTTGCATTGTCATTAACTCATCTTTCACTAGTTTTAATTGAATTTGTACCATGCCTACCTTTTCTTGCATGACTTGTAATCAAGTAAGAACGTTTACCAAAGTTTCTTAATGAATTGCTTCTTAATTGTCTTCAATTGTGTCAATCAATGTTTCTAACAAAGAAAACATTTACGTGATTCTATCCATCAACTTGTGCACTTGATTATAATCGGTTTCTTTTATGTCACAATCATTTGAACTTGTTCTCAACCTTAGGGTATTGAGTACTATCAATCATGCATTTGAACGTGTTATTGTACAGCTAGTTTCTTTTATGAAATTCACTTGAAAATTACAATGAAAAAGAATGACCTCCTTATTCGATTTCAATCAAGTCCTTATAACAATTATTGAAATTTGAATTTTTAATTGAAAATTATTACTTGACTTGCATCTATTCCTTTTGAACTCTTAAAATTTCTTAATTCAATAACTCAAAAACCATCCTTACCTGACTTCCATCTCTTCCCATTGAACTCTTAAATTTTCGTAATTCAAATTATAATTTAAAATTTAATTTCACCCAATATTGTACAATGAAATTGTAACAAATATTTAGCAATGGAATATAATTGTTGACCTGAGAATTTTGAAGATAATCAGTTAAAATTGGTATTATCTTGCTCATTGAAACTTCAATTATTTTATCTCCTTTTTATCATGTGTATAGGTTTGATTTAGATGGTGAAATTTTAAGTGTAAATTTAGCATGTTGAAACTAGAAAGAAAACACAATCAAGCATAACGAATTTCACCAACACATACAAGTACAAAATGTACATTAAAACCCCTTATTCAAATTTTGGCAGATCTAGGGCACAACCCCAAAAAAATATTTTTATTATACTTGATACAACTATCATTATCACTTAACAGCAATTCTATTTTCAATAAGAGTTTATCCTTTGTCTTCAAAAATCATTGCATATTGAGGATAGATTCATTTGTGACAAAAATCTTCTCAAAGACAAAACATGGTTTTAAAAAACCCTTTTACAAAGTTGGACAATTAAGCTTTCAAATATTTTTTCATAGTTACACTACCACATTGAATACTTCCATTACCAAAGTTTGGCAAGGAAGCCTTCAACTATCTTTTCATGGCTACACCACCACATTGAATACTTCGTTGTTAAAGTTTGACAATTAAATTTTCAACTATTTTTTCATAGTTACATTATCGCATTAAATACTCTATTACCAATATCCTAACACTTTGAATACAATATATATCTATTATTAAATTTTTCCAATTAAGCTTTCAATTAATTTTTCATAATTATGCGATCATGTCACAAGAATACCTTAAAAACTTTCAATACCAAATTTTGACAATTACATTTTCAACTATATTTTCAGGCTTCTAATCATAGATTTATTACTCCCATTACCTTCATTACCAATGTTTGGCTTTGATTTTAATTATATTTGTTCATAGAAGGGATGTAATTGGATGGACAAATTTATTTTCACTGAGTGATTTATTTGTCAAATACATTTAAAATTTTCCTCACTCGTCAACATTTTTTTATTAAAACAAACAAAACGAGTAATTTGATGAGTATTTCATATTTGAAATTCCTAATCAAATTCATACTTATACATTTAAAATTTAATTGTGCTTTTGTGTATCTTTCTTAATAGCTATAATGTTACATCAAAACTTTCTTATAGCTTTGTTTTTGCTATTTTTTATCATAGTTATTTCAAAATTTTGTTTATTTTTTCATTCTCATTACATTCATTATCAAGTTTGGCTTTGCTTAACTTTAGCTCTTTGTTTCTTTACATTGAATATTTCTATAACTTATTTTTCATCCTAATTATATCAAAATTTTATCTTTTCATTTTCTAAATTGAGTTAATTTTTATTTTTGAAATTTTGATTTATTTTTCTATTCTCAAAATTAGTTAAATTTAATTAGCTTTTGCTTTTGAAAATTTAGTTTATCTTTTCATTCCCAATAATGTTAGCTTTTACTTATGAAAGTTTGGTTTAATTTTCTATTCTTAAAATTTAATTACTTTTTATTTTTAAAAATTTAGTTTAATTTTTCATTCTTAAAATTGGTTTTCTTTTAGTTTAGAAAATTTGATTTTTTTTAAATAAATAAATAAATTTTTTATTTTTTCAAATAAATAAAATAATTTTTTTTTGAAAATTTGGTCTCTTTTAGTTTAATAAATTAATTAATTTTAGTTTAGAAAATTTGATTTTTTGAAATAAATAAATAAATTTTTGTTTTGAAAATTTGACTCTTTTTTCTTTCTTCTTCTTCTTTTTTTTTTTTTTTTTTTTTTTAAATTTAGTTAAATTTTAAAACTATTTATTTATTTATTTTAAATCAGAAAGAGAATTTGTATTATATAATTTTGTCCTTCGTTTGAATCAAATACATCATGGATTATTGAGTTATTTCATCAAAATTTTCAATTGGTTCCTTCTTTCCAATAGGAATAAATGATTTTCTTTAGGATAATATAGATGAGCAACAAAAAGAAGGGATTTGTAGGTGAATACTTTATAAAACTACCTCATCAAAACAAAACAAATTACAACACATAAAGCTACTAGGAATTTTTTAATAGAACTCATCTACCATTAAGGAATTATTCACCCATGTTCAGTTTGCACCCCTCATTAGCATATTTGTTTGCTTATTTCTTGAAGTCTCTTAGGACATGGAAATATGCTTTGAATGAGATATCTTCCCCAATTTTATTGATTCTTTTCATGATATTTTCCATAGATTTTTTCTTTGGAAATGAGCTTTTGACTAGATGATGCAAGATTAATTGATGTTTTCAATAGTCTCAGGAAATGCAAATATGCTTTGGATGATATATCTTTCACAATATTCTTGATCATTTTCATGATGTTTTCCATTTATTATTCTTTTGAAAAGTGTCTTTGAACAAATGATGCAAGATTATATAATGCTTACAACATATTTTTTCTTTAGAAATGAGTCTTTCACCAAATAATCATGAGAAATTCAAAACCTTTAACCAAATGATATAGGATTATGTAAAAATCTCTCATAATCATAAATATGTCCATATAATAAAAGTTCAGAAATTATGCAAGAACCTCTCATAATCATAAAATGTGTCCATATAATAAAAGTTCCTAATAAAAACCATATATCTATCTATGCTTAAACACGATAAAATTTTAGTTAAATTATAAAACTCTTTTAAACTCTTATTTAATTGGAAAAATCGAACACAATCATTGGTTGAAAAATCTTTTGAATTCTTATTAATTCGAAAAATCCAACACAATCATTGGTTAAGCAATCAATTTTGCAGTACACATTTCTTTGGCATTTTTTGCTTTTTCAGGTTTAGAGAATATCTGTACATTAAAAAAAGTGGTGTTGTATTACCTTGTCCATGTGGGATAAATAATTTGTAAATGCCAAAAAAAGAGCATATTTTTATCTACTTTTCTCTTTCCACTGGCTGCATGCCCGTGAACTACTTCTGAATCCAATGTCAGGTTTCCAAGATTGGATGCTTTGGCTTCACTTTGACTCCAATTTTCAATGGGCAGCCCACTGATTTATGTGGTGGTGGGGGCACATGCCATTATTTCCATTGAACTTTTCCATGTGAAGTGATTCGAATCTTATATTTCAAGGGTGAAGTGAACTGAGTGAAATGGTTGATAAATTCAAGAGAAAGATTGGAGGATTGTTAGGGTGGTAATTTGATTTGGTAAAGTTAGTTTTGATTTTAAGTTTATGAAAATTTATAGTTTTGATTATGTGTATTTATGTGGAATATAGTTTATTTAAAAGTAAAAAGATTTTAAATAGATTTGTTTAGTGATAAAAAATCTTAACAATAATTTCCTTGAATACCAACCACATTCATTTTTATAAGGGTTTCATAATCTTAACCAATTGTAAATTTCAAGATATTTTAAAAATTAATAAACAAATAAAAATCCCCCTCACTTCTCCAATTCATCTAAGTAATTATGTGCTAATAACACCTAGATCCGCTGCAGGTGAGTTGTCTGGATAAAAAGACATAACACCAATTTGAATGAATTTGGACAAGGGGAGGAAACGACCCATAAATCGGCGAAGGGAGAGCTGAGGTTGATCTTGCTTTACAGATAAATGGCTTACAAATTGGATGACTGGTACTCAACTAGGTGACAGAGTTGCTCAACTCACATTGAAGCCGATTGGTGACGCATCCATGTTGCAATAAATCCTGAATATTTAATCATGCCTCCGCCACCATAGATTAGAGAATTATATCTGCAATTCAGACCATAGATTAGACAATTATATATATATATATATATATATATATATATGACTCCTGTGCATTGAGCGTAGATTGATGATTGATGGAGAAATGCTTTCCAACACGGCTGGTGCGCAACCAGTTGAAATATCTCTGGATTTCAGATATGTGACCTCACGAGCTAACGTGCTTGTCAGATGTCATTCGCATGGAATTCGTAGATGGGGAGCTCTTGTCTACTCAGGCAACGAAATAGCCTGGACGGCAGTTTTTTGCCGGAATCTGGGCAACTAAAATTCAAGAAATCAGGTAGTTGGAATGTTTGGAATCCATTTTTGACAGTGGAAATGGATTCAGCACTACCAAAAACTCTTAGAGCACTCAAAATACTAAAGTTTAACAACTGTAAGCATGATTCTGATAAAATCTTTGCCGGATTCTGGGCCAAAACGTTCCCTAGAAAGACTACCGCTTTTCCAAGCAGGGTGACCTCTATATTGGAATGGTTGATTTTGATTTATTGGATCTATTTTGTTCATTTTTTGTTTATTTTTTTTAATGTGGGTTTAAATTAAATTGTTTTTTTTAATCTAAAAGATTTCAATAAGGTGGGGTATTAAACTGGTTATTTAACATCTAAAATTGTATTAACAAAGTACTTAATTACCATCTATCCAAGAATTTATGGAAATAATTTATTTTAATTTTATTTTATAATATTTTTTATATTAGTTTTCAATATTATATTAATTTACAATTATTATGTAAAATTATCAATTACTTTTTGCATAAGAAATAAATATAAGCATCAACCCTCCATATTACATTTGTTTTTTAACGTTTTGACTTGTAAACCACAAGATCATTATATTAAAATCTTTATATTAAAAGATCATTATGCTAAGACTCTTTGCGGAGAGCTCAGATCGAGTCGTCTATGACGAGCTCGGATTGTGTCTTCATCGATGAGTTCATTGCTCATATCGAGTCTTCTGCGGCTATGTCACAGGGTTCACCGAATTTGAACAAATTCGAACCTGAAGGCGAACCTAAAGATGAACCTAAGCCAAATTTGATAATTTAAAAAAAAAAAAATTGGGGTTTGAGGTTAGAGTTTGGGCAGTTTTTGTCAGTTGTTTTAAGGTTTATGAGAAAAACCATGGGCAGCACATGGTTTTCTCTTGTTCTACTTCCCGCCAATTAAGTTGCCGCAGTGGCCACTGGTTTGTCTTTATTTACCATGGTTGTCGATAGATTTTCACAAGCCAACTTCAGCTTGAGTGTACTCGCTCTATTGTGCTCAATGTTGTATTCTCTGCAATTTCCTGAATTCAATTTATTGACACTAGTTGTCCCTGCCTCCCAGAGCATGAAGTGAATAGTGGTTGTGATTTGTGACTCATGCATTCTCATTACTATTCATATAACTTTATTGATTGATTTTGATTTATTATATATATATATATATATATATATATATATATATATATATATATATATATATATATATATTTTGTTGAACTTATTGCCAAACCTCAACGAAAAATTCGAATTTGAATCGAACTTAATCGTTGCCGAACTCGAATTCAAACCCGAACCGTGTGACATAGTTCTGCGGTGAGGCCAGTCTCTACGGAAAGCTTGGATCGAGTCTTTTACGTTGAGGTCGGTCACAACATAGATCTTAGATTGAGTCTTCTACGACGAGCTCAGATCGTGTCTTCTGCAGTGAGTGGGATTGGATGACGACTCCTTATTTCTGTAGCTATGGCTCTGCGGACCATA
Organism: Pinus albicaulis; assembly: GCA_034641835.2. NCBI lineage: Eukaryota > Viridiplantae > Streptophyta > Pinopsida > Pinales > Pinaceae > Pinus > Pinus albicaulis. Next base: position 1,427,423,383 of record CM076572.1, read on the forward strand.
TATATATAAAATTTTGTCTCTGTGGCTAGTGTGATATCCATATCAGTATTGGAGGCGAATTCGATACAAATTCTTCACAGTTTTCCAGGTCATTTCTCAGTCGGTTATATTAGGTGCACACATTCCTCATCTTTTTTTTTTCTAATATATATTTACTGCTCATATATTTCACAAGTATGAATAATTCACCGCATCTACCAAAGATTGTCAAAGGTAAACCTAGCACAGTTACTCTACAGAGCCTTTATGAGTATATAGAGTCTTTAGAGAAACGTATAGAAGAAAGAGAAGTCAAGCTACAAATAGAGTTAGAAGCTATGTTGGAAAATAAATTTACATATCTTGAAGACAAGATCCAACAACAAATAGAAAATAAAATAAAACTATTGGAGAATAAAATGGAGACAATGGAGATTAGATTACAGGTAATAGAAAAACAAAGCCAAGATACGAACCAAGCATCCCAACAAGGAGATGTTGATACTTCAGAAAGTCTTAAAAGGAACGACATGATTAAAGAACTAGAAGAAAAAGTTAATAACAATCTCACCCTAAATAGTGTGGCACGTAAATTAGATATCAAACTCATTAAAGAAGCAATGAAAAAATTGATAGAATTAGACCATGAGCATAACAAAAGGGCCTTGAACCTTATAATATCCGGTTTGAAAGAGGAGGTAGACAAGGATACTTTAGCCATAGCCCAGACATAATTACATAATATATTACAAATTGAAACGTGTCTCACAGAAGCAACAAGGTTGGGGAAATTAATTGAGAATAAATGAGGGTTGATCCGGATAAATGTGAACTCTACTAACCACAAGCATGACATACTTAGTAAAACCTCAAGTCTAAAAGGAACGAGAATATTTATAAATGAAGATCTCATTCCAGAAGATCAAGCAGAATTAAGAAAGGAGGTTCAAAATGTAAAAGAAGCTAGGAAGGAAGGAAAATGGGCAACAACCAAAAATAGAAAAGTCGTTATTCGAGATAGAAACCAAAAATATAGTAATAAATAGCAATTCAACATGCTCTGGATTCTTTCTTAGAATCGTAGGGGCTTTCCATGGAACAAAGGCCCCAAGCTAAGTTGGATCTCGAATGAAGTTGATATTATATTGCTAGTTGAAACTTGGGAGCACGAAGAATCTAAGGTCCCTAACATAGATGGCTTTGTACTATGGTCAATTTGGAACAACTGATCCTACGATAGAGGCATTGGAGGTATAGCTTGTTACATTAGGAAAAACATCTCCCCTCATGCTAGGCTTTATAAAAAAGACCCTTACAACCAATATATTTGGATAGAGATTACTGACATTAATGATAAAAAAACCTACATAGCAATCTCTTAGTCTGCCCCTATCAATTATAACTTCTATAAGAAAAACAATTTAGATAAAAATGGTCCTTACAATGATTTAAAGAATGATATTTCTAGCCCAAGGAATGAAGGTAATATCCTCTTGATGGGTGACTTAAATGCTCGAACTTCAAGAAACCAAGATATTCTTCTAAGCAATTATTCCAACACTAATCCTTTTTGGTTAGACGAAGACCTTACTCTAGCTAGCCGGTACAAAAGAGGCTCTGAATATCTAGGGGAAAAATTGTTTGGGTTTGAGTTAGTCAAGCTCTGCAGTGCTCAAGATCTCCTAATTTGCAATAGTCTAAAGAAGTGGCCCAATTCTAGCTAGTTGACCTGTATCCATGGGCTTGGTAGTAGCGTTATAGACTATGTTATTTCCAATATCCCTTTATACAATGAAATAATAACTTTTGACATATTAAACCACCACGAGCTTGACTCTGATCATATACCTTTAATTGTAACTCTCAAATTTGTCATGCATAGAGAGCCCATAGAAGATAATACTTATAGCCAAAAGAACTTAATCTTTGATAAGAATAAAAATGATCTTTTTCTAATTGAATTAAAGTTAATTTAATTCCTTTGTCTAGTATATACAACATAGAAGACCTCTATCATAATTTTACTACAACCCTCTCATATTCTATTAACAAGTTCTCAATTGAAGTTTCAAGTAATAAAAGAAATAGAAAAACCAACTCTTGGTATGATAAAGATTGTAAAAGGGTGAGGAGATAAATTAAGGAAGTTGTTGATGAGTCTCTTAAAATTGGCAAGATAAAAATATACAAATCCCTAGCTAAAAGGAAAAAAAAATGCAGTATATTCATAAAAGACAAGAAAATCTCTTACACCTCTCTAAGGTAGCTCCTAAGAAATTCTGGAGGCAGATTCTAACTAGAAAAACTAAAGATAATAAGAGAATTTCTTTACATGACTGGAATTCCTATCTTAAACATCCTTATGAATCTCCAAAGGTCATTGATAACTTTGAAACCCTACTCACAACTAGAGAAGTTTTCACATTAGAAGACATATATTTTAGGGTTAAGCGCCTAGAAAATGGAAAAGCTAAGGACATTGAAGGTTACCAGGCAGAAATCTTAAAAATTGAAGGTCTTGTCCTCATCCCTCACATCCTCAAGCTTTTCAATCAAGTTTTCAAGCAAGGGTTCCCTAAACCATGGACTCAGAACCTCATTATTCCTATTTTTAAAATTGGGGATACAAATAACCCATCCAATTATCGGACAATTATGATTAGCCCTCTCTTAGCTAAGTTATATGGTATTATTTTAGAAACGAAGATGAGAATATAGCTTAAAAGTGAAGGTAAGCGGGCTAAATGCCAAGCGGGTTTTAGAAGGCAGCACTCAACAACGAACCACCTCGTTACGCTTAGGATTGTTGGGTGTGGAGCCTAATTATCTTGTTTATTTTGAATCACAACGTTGGACCCCTGTACCTTAATGGGGTGGCAATGCTGCCCATAATTGTACATTGCCTGGGGGGTCTAGGGGGGGCGGCTACGGTTTATGGAGCCCCCCTTTGGCGGGGGGGTTTTGGGGGCAGTGCCCCCGAAGCTCAAAACATATGTAAATTTTTTCTTGTAAAAGTATAGTAATTTCTAGTCAATCTGGGCCGTTCATTAGGCAGATGATCTGACGGTAGAAGTTATGTTTAGTTTAGGGTTATTTTCCCTAGAAGGCAACCACTCACATGTATGAGAGTATTGTATTGTGGCTGTGTATTGTATGTGTATTATTAGAGCGAGAAACATATAGGGAGACTGTGAGAGAGAACAAAGGATATTACAACGGATATGTTGTAGGTCGTGTCTCTTCATTTTGCTGGATAATAGAAAAGAAGGATTGGATGTTTGAGGTGGACGCAGCCCAAACTGGGTGAACCACGTATATCTGTGTCTCTATGATTTTATGTGTTTTGTGTGCTTGTGTTTTCAGCATATTTTATGTGTTGCATTGCTCTGTAATATATAATTTTCTAACAAGGATCATTGTGGAGGAATGTCATAATGATAAATACAATCTATTTTATTACTTTGTGGAATTTAGAAAGGCTTTCTATATGGTACTTAGAAATAACCTATTGAATAGATTAGAAGTTCTAAAGGTTCCTTTCGAGTTGAGAGAAGTCGCTATAAGGTTATACGAGAATGTAATTGCCAACTTTAAGATCAATGAGGGGTGGTCGAAAGATATTAAGTCTAATATCAGAGTTAAACAAGGCTTCCCCCTCTCCCCTACCCTATTTGGCGTTTACATCGACAAGCTAGAAGGTTGTTTTTGGAAGAAAGCTGTGCTAGCACGATCATAGCTGGAATAGTCATCATCCTTCTTCTCTATGTTGAAGATATTGTTTTTCGGGCAAGGTTCCCATTTGATCTTGATAAGCAACTGAGACTTCTTAAGGATTTCTTCTCTACCATGGGTATGACTGTTAACACTGACAAAGTTATGATTATCAAATCCAAGGACACTTACGCTAATTTTTTGTATGACAATAGCAAATTGGAGGAAGTGTTTTCTTACAAATACTTAGGAATTGATATTCATCACAAGCTTAACTGGAACTATAGCATTGAGAAAAGGATTAATGAAGGGTGGAAATATTATTTTGGTCTTGAAAATAATTGTAAAGCAGCAAACCTTGTGATGTGGGATAAAAAGAAGCTCCCCTTTGAAACTTTAGCCACTCTTGTTATCTTGTATGGATGTGAGGTTTGGGGTTGCAACATCTCTAGAGAATCCATGAGAAAAATTGAGCAAATCCAGAAGCGTTTTATAGCATATAACCTCAAAATTAAAAGTAATACACCCTATCCTATTCTCCTTCTAGAAGTGGGTCTTTCCCCTATCGAGAGCTTAGCTATGACTAGGTTGATTTTGTACAATCAAAAAATCAATAACATGGGATACCATAGACTTCCCAAGCTAGCTTTAAATTCTAGCGAAAACCAACTAAGGCTCAAGCGAGGTTGGTATAAAGATACCAAGGCCTAGTTAAACCATTGGGAGATCGACGAAAATGTTGCATTGAAAAATATTAATAACATTAAAATTTTTGTTACTTTTAAGTTTAAAGAGAAAATTTTGTGTGAGAAATATTTAGAGACTAAAATAAATTAAAATATTATAAGGAGGTCATCAACCCTACTCTAGAAGATCAAAAGTATATCTCTGTTTTAATTAGCTCAAGTAAAAAAATCAATATAGCCAATACAAGAATGAACTCTCATGAGTTCCATGGTGAAATAGGTCGTTGGGCAGTTCCTAAAACACCATGGGTGGAAAGGATCTACTATCTCTGCGAGAATATGAACACTGAAGATGAAAATCGGTTCCTCTTAGAGTGCCTTGCGTACACCCACATTAGATCTCAGTTTCATAAGCTTTGTTGCAATATCGACCTTCCTAGCCTTTTAACATGTCAAAATTATAGTGAGCTTAGGATGCTTATCTCCAAGCTCTTTGAGCATAGGAGTACAAATTTAAAACAAACTAAATAATTCGTTTCTTTAGGTCCGATAAACCAAAGTTTGGTCTCAGTGGACGTTAACCATCATCATCATCATCAAATATAAATATATTTACTATGTCAAAGCATTCCCATACATATGATCCCAAATATAAAGTAAAAATAGGTGAAAAAGACCTTGTTGCATTAATTAAAATATTTCAAAGCTTTATACTTTATGGTTTAAGATCTTTACTACTAGTTTGATTTTTTTTATTTATATAACTATTTTATAATGTAAGTTTATGTAGTTGTTTTATCTAACTTCTATTTTTCACATTATTCTTGTTAAATTAATAATGATATGGTTGATTCACATAATAATTTAAATACATATTTTTTTTTTTGTCTAGTATATCATTTCATTGAGAGAAATTTGCAAAATCTATTTGATTTAATATTGAATGTTGGACTATTAGCAAGAATTTTATTGAGTGCAATTCACTCATCCCTAGGATCTATGGTTTTCTCAAGATCCATAAATACGGTTGTACCGTTAGACTAATATTTAATAATATCAATGGGCCCACATATCTTTTGGATAAACATTAAGCTCATAAACTTAAGCCCATTGTGAGTAAATTGACTCTTTCTTCAAAGACTCCCCCTTCATTAATGGAATTAAAGGTTTTAATTTGGAAGCAGATGATATTTTAGTTACTTTCGATGTTTTTTGTCTCGTTACTCAAATCCCCATTAATGAATCCATTAATATTTAACAATATTGTAAACCCTAATACTTCCAAATTAGTCGGCATTTTCTTGAATTTCACATTTTTTAGCTTTCATTATGAAATTTATGAGCAAACATGTGGAGTCGCCATAGGGTCCCCTCTCTCCCCCATTGTGGTCAATCATTTCATGGAGGATTTTGAGAGTAAAGAGTTGGCTTCTTCCCTGCTCCACCCTAAGCTTTGGAAATTGTATGTTAATGAGATCTTTATCATCTAGCCTCATCAGTGTGAAAAATTAAAAATTTTCAAGTAGCATCTTAATAGTCAATATAATTTCATCCACTTCACTATGTAAGTTGAATTTGGTTGCGGAATTTCTTTCCTTGATGTACTCATTTCCAAGAATGAGGATGGGTCCCATTAGTTCTTCCATAAAAAGACTCACACTATAAAATATCTACACACCAATTCCCATCATCATCTAATCCTAAAATATGGTGTTTTAAATACCCTAGACAAATGAGCCTTAGGAATTTACAATAATAATCACCTTGATGCATAAAAAACTCATATTTTGAGCGTATTTGAATACAATGGGTGCAAGAAATATCAACACCCACGAGCCTTCCAAAAATCTATTAAAGGACCTAAAGCTAATATGAAATCCAACAAGATCCTATTTCTAAGGTTCAACTTCCTTACATTCAAGGAACAACTAACAAGTGTGCTCGAATCTTAAGAAAGAATGGCATCTTTTCTTCTTTTAAACCTCTCAACATCATTTGATCCTCCCTAAGGTTTGAAAAAGACCCCATTGGCACTTGAAACATGAAATGTGTTTATGTGATCCCATGTTCTTATGGGAGGCCTTATGTGGGTGACACTAGTCGTTCCAATAAGCTTATAATTCAAGAGAATTCTGATAGTATCAAACATAGTCATTCTCTCTTATCAACCCTAACTAAACACTCTAAGAAAACTAAACACGACATATTTATTGAATATTCTCAAGTCTTGGCTAAAATTAATCATTCTCACCATAATAAGTTCAGGGAAGCTATTGAAATTGAAAAACAAGCCAATGATCTAAATACAAATGCTGGTTGGAGCATTAGCAAAAACTGAATGGTTGTCACTTTTCAATTTTCTTTAATCCTTTTACTTTTTGTTTGATTTTTTTCTTCTTCATGATTTGGTATTATGGAAGTTGATATATTATTTATTCATTTATCATCTATATAATATTTATTATATCTCTTTAATGTAATTAAAATTTAATTATATAGTTTTTACTTTTAACCTATCATTATTATTTAAACTGATAATATATTATTTTACAACAATTATTGACTACTTTTGCTTTTCACTGCTAACATACTATTAATATCTACATTAATAATATATGAAATTATAACAATTATTGATTATCTATGTAATTAATATAAAAAATATTACTAATAAAAATAATAATAATACCCTTTATTAATAATAATTTCCTAAATTATAGTGATTATCTTTATCATTACTATTAGTGATTCTTATTAATAATATTATGAATAGTTACTATTAATATTAATATGGTATTATTAGTACCTTTGATACTTTCAATAATAATTTCCTTACTAATAAGTAACCCCTTCATTAACATCTTTGATACTTTCAACAATTGTTACCTTATTAATAAGTATCCCATTCATTAATATAGCTATGTGTACTTCATCATTCATTTGTATTTATTAAACCCTCTTTACTTTGTTTTTTAATATTATATAAAGGATTTATTAGATATTAATATTAATAATTAATGTTATTATCTAATATAATAAACCCCAATACCATATTATTTACTATTATTTAAAATATTACTAATTTTTATTTATTTTTATCGTTATTTTTTTTTGAACTATTTAATCAATATCTATAGTTTATTCATTAAAACTTTTCAGCTTTTTTTCTCCAACAACTATATTTGTTTTGACAACTATATTTGTTTTGACTTATTGACTTTTCTTAGTAAACACTATATTTTTTGACTTTTTGTATTTTTCTTTGGATCTCAAGGTTCTGTTGATGGGATGAAATTTTTGGCCAACAGTAGGGGATCTCCTCCGTATAAAGTCTCAATTAGACTCTAAACTGTTTGTTATAGGGATCCCGTCCGAGGTGTGGGTCTAGATACTGCTGAGTATTCATTTTCTCAGACGAAGAATGAGCCTTGCAGACCTATGAATACACGTTACTTGAACAATACAAGACAAATGGTTGATGAGTCTTAATGAAAATAAAACATTACAAATAACAAAGCGAGTTAAAGCATGCAACCAAAGGACAATGTTGTTAGCAACACATCATTAGGGTCATGCTTGTAAAAAGCCATTTAAACCACAAAAGAAATAGTTCTTTATGGTCAAGTCCTTAAGTGTTTTCCGAAAGATGAGACAATGTTAATAACGAAGTTTCTAACATCCCTCAATTGAATATCCCCACACCATCAACACATAAAGTGAGCTTAAACGTATAAATGACATGAGCAGAAAAATGTAGATCAGTCAATCATAAAAGATAGCCAATACATGAGACAAAATATTCATAATGTTAACGTACATGAGTCCTCATTAGATTCAGTAGTGGAATCAAAACACTTGTTTGTATTCATTCACAGAAATATGCATTCAATGCTATACAATTCTCTCTGCTCCTTTTGGAGTCCAAAGAAAATATCATTTACAATTCCCCGGAGGGAGTACTTATAGAAAAAAATTGACTCTTAGGTGTCCCTAACCCTTCACATTCTCGACTGTTGGCATGCTCTGCGACCTAAAAGGCATTTGCGACTTGCGACCCAGCTCCGGATGCGACCTGCGACCTCCTGTCTGTTGCAACCTGCGGCCTGTGCCATTTCCTTGGTCAAGGAAGCAATTGGGTGATTGAGAGATCTGGTACGTCTATATGTTGTTGCTCTTTGAGGTACTTTTTCCATGCTTGATAATATGCAATAACTGGAGTGACCTGGGGAGTATCTTCCTTTAATCTATGAAAACACTCAAGAGCATCTGCGGCCAAGGTTCGCCTCTTTACCATGATCTGATTGGATAGAGAAGCTAGCTTGGTATAGATCCAGACTGGTGTAACGATGAATTGAATAAGATTTTCCTATGACGCCGGAAGATCCTGGGAAGCAAATGCTTGCCTCATGGGTTGTAGGAATGCTTGAATGTCCTGAGCGACCTATTCCCTTGTTTTTTCAGTGTCCAATGCACCCAAAGAAGGAATGTGGTGTACTTCAGCCACTGAATCAATGCCACTAATCATAGGTTCATATGCGGACATCACTTTCTCTAGATCCTTGACCAGTTTATCTTTGGATTGTATCTTCATTCAGATCTGAAATTTTGCGTTCTAGGTGGAAATCCAGTCCTTTCTAGGCAGGGTGTCAGGAGCCTACGAATATATGTTTGACCATTCTAGCATGTTGTCCAAAGCAGTGGAGGCTTCCTTCAGTTGTGAAGTTCTTCTTTTGGTTTCTGCTTGTGCTTTCAGCAGTGGTGTGACTGTCTGCTTTATCGTAAACATCTCCTCGTACACTTGCTTCATGGTGGCTTCCAGAGTGACCAGCTCCCTCTAAATGGTAAGTGGCACTTCGTTGATTTGGGTGATTGTGAGATGATTCTTTTTTATTTCTTCCTCTAGCACCTTCTTATCTTGTTCTGACTAAGCTGCCTTCTGCTCAGAAACCTGTAGCCTGTTTTGTAGAGACAGAATCTCTCTACTCATTATGCTAACATTTTCTTCTGTGGCTGTCGCAAAGGCGATTCCTGCTGATGCGATCATAATAGGATTAGTCCTGGTGTCCAAGAATATGTCCTTTTCTGTTGTGACTGCGAGAGGTGTGGCCGAGTTCCATGCGAGGAATTTCCTTTTCTCTTGCCTAATCTTGTGCGTGAACTGGACGTAGGTCAGCCTTGTCAGATCCAAAACCTCATCTTCCTGCTCCTCCAAGGTGCCAAGGTCTGAGAGAGGAAAAAGCACACTCGTCATAGGGGTTGTCTGAGGTACATCAATGTGTGGCAGCTTTGTCTGTTCCCCTGTCTCTGGGGGTGGTGTCTTGCTTCCCCCTGCTTCTTTGGAAGAATCTTCACGTGATTTATAGCTTTCTTCCTCCTCCCTTCTCTCCTCAGCCTCTGCCTTGTCCTGTTCTTCTTTTAACTTGTGCCTAGCCTCTTTCCGCTCTTCCTCTTCATTCCTCTTGTGTTCCTCTTCCTCTTTTTTTCAGCAGGCTTCTTCTGCTTGCTTCTTAGCTTGCTTCTTTTGTTTGTCTTCTTCCTACTGATGTGTTAGGGTGTCTTGGGCCCTTTTGACTTCTTCTCGGCCTGTATCAGTCCTCAGCTTTTTGGCTTTGGAAGATGAGGCTCCTCCTAGCGTGTCACCCATTTCTTCTACAGTTTGATCATCCTGCCCTTCTTGATCAATTGATTCTTCTGGTGCAGCCTCCCTATCCTTGTTATACCAGTTCTTAGTTTGTTCTTCAATAGGGCATTCCATGTGTTGGTAATTCCATTTGAATTTGGCCCATTTGCAATGTGCGGGAATGATCCTTTTAGGATCATATGATCTGTGTGCTAAGGGTGGAAAATGAAAGCCCTTGGTTTCTTCAGCCTCCGATTCTACTTCTTTGAAATCCCTAACCATATAGGTGCCGATAGTAAGCGAGAGAGTAGGCCATGTCTTTTTCTTGCCCTTGGTGAGGACCTTAGAAAACCCGCTCGTCATCTGGTAGCACACTTCTTGCAAGAGTAGTTTATCGGTGACGAACTCGGGCAGTGCATGAGGTGCCTTGAATGACCCGAAGACCCTGATGAAAGTACTGTGTGTGATGGGAAACGAGTTGGCCACTCGGGTTATTTTTTGCATGGCTTGCCTAGACATGCATGGGGCATCTTTGCCAAACAGCTTCTTGTAAAGTGCAGGAATGAAATTGTGCGATATCGACTCCATATCTTGTTTGTACTTGGAGGGCCAGAGCACCTTTAATTCTTTATTTATCGGTCCACCATGCTCTACATCCCAGTTATGAGGCCATCCTGTAAATTGACATCTTGCGCATACTGCGTCCAATAGGTCGGAAGCCATATAAAATTCGGATGAACAACCTTCTTCAGGTGCTTGTGATGCTGATATGATCGACCTGAGGGACGCTACTATTAGGTTGGCCCAGTTGAAGTGGGTGCCATATGTAGTGACAATGTACATGAGACAGAACCAAGTACCTTTGAAATTAGTGGCATCTGGTTGGCCATACATCTTGCAGATCATTTTCACCACAAACTTGTAGACTTTCTTGAGGCCCTTCGTTTTATATTCTTGATCCTTCCTAAACCTAAAATTTTCTGGGTCCTCCCACCATCCCTTCAAGGTCTTTGGTATGGGAACTGCATGAGTGGTAGCCCATTCAACGTTGAAAGTTTTCTCTCTGGTGGGGAGTGCATAGTAGACTTCCGTATCCTGCCCCAACAGATTAGCAAATGGTTTCCCCGAATGATCTCGAATGACCCAAATTCTGGAGTCGACCTTTCGCAGGATCCATTCAATAATCTTTGCACATGGAAATATGGGTGGATGGGTGCCTACATAGTGGAGCTTGGACCTCTTGACCTAAATATACACCTGCCGGTCTGGGATATCTTCTGGAAACTCGGGCTTTGTAAACTCCTGGTATACTTGATACCAACTCATCTTATCCCCTTTCCCGAACACACAAAAAATGTCTCCATAGATAGGGGGAGGGGAAGGAGGAATTTCTTCTTATGAGATTTCTCTTTCAGGACTTTTGTTTCTCTTTCGAACTGTCAGGGGCCCCATATCGCTTTAGGGCGAAGAGATGGACACACACTCGAGCTCGGCTTTGATGTTCCCTGGCATATTCATGAAACAATCCCACAATAAGAAAGATGGAATAATTATAAATACGTTTAGGTTGTTGCTACCTTTGCTAACTATTATCCAAGGAAATGGATAGACCTACGACTTGGTGACCTTGCGGCCATGTCGCTAGGTCGCTAGGTCGCACTGGTGTACACTTTCAAGGAATGGTGACCTTGCGACTTGGCGACTAGGTCGCAAGGTCGCAAGGTCGCGCTTGGGTAGAAATTAGGGGAAACGTGACTTGGTGACTTCAGACTAGGTTGCGAGGGTGGCCAATGATTGGTTATGAGCACCTAGGTGACCTTGCGACTTAGCGACCAAGTCGCGAGGTCGTGGAGTCGCAGGGTCACGAGGTCGTGGAGTCGCACTAGGGCTCCTTTGAGGGATTCCGTGGCGATGAAAAGTGAGGAAGGAAAAAACATCGAGTGGAATGGACAAAATTAGCTCTTACGGTTTCCCCAAGTAGCTAGGAAGGGTGCTTGAGAGAGATTGGGAAAAGAGAGGCTTTAGAGAAGTTGATAGGAAGGAATATGCCATGAGGGGGAGGAGTAGACTCTGAATAAGACTGATGGGGAGCTTGAATGAGGCCAAGGTAGGGATAAATAGGTAAGGGGAAACGGAAAGACTGGCAACAATTAACCAAAAAGGAAAAAACAGTAGGATTAGGCAACTTACCCGGGAAAAAACGCGCTCCGGCTGGCTTGTCAGAGGTGTTACTCGTTTCGTTGCGTAGGTCGAATGCGACCTACACGACCCTTTTATTTATAAAGGGTAGTCAATTAATGTAGGTCACAAGGTTGCAGATCAGGGTTGGTTAAGGGATGTTCGACCTCGCGACCTTGCGACTTCACGACTTGGAGGTTGCAAGGTCGCATGGTTGCATGGTCGCGAATCTTAAGTTTTAGAACAACATGCAACCTTGCAACTTTGCGACTTAGGGGTCGCACAGTCCTTGGTTTTCTGAGTCTTGTGACTTAGTGACTATGCGACTGACTGTTAAGAGACAAAACCCTGGATATAATTTGAAGGGATAGTGCATGGAAAGACCTTCTCTTGAGGCTCTAGGCCAAGGCCGTATTAGATTTCTCTTTACCGAGAGACCAGGGGTTCCAAAATTTTGAAGTGGGAATAAATTTTGGAGGGTGTTGTAGCGGCTACAATAGGTTATTTTCCTATTTATTCATTGGGCTTGATATTATTTCCTCATTAATTTGTCTTGAAGATGAACCACACTTGATCAGAATTTGGATCAGGACCTAAAATTAACTAAAAATTCAAAGTGCTCAAAATTTCTTCGAACCTGAACGATTGGATAGAGTTTGTCGCCAGGATTTTGGCGCAACTCGTTTCATCGAAATCCAAGTACATATGAGTGAGTTATGGTCTGTTGTATGTTTTCCAAAATAGGCAAGAAAAAGAGCAGAACAAGTACAAGGATGATGTGGTAGGTACAGTCAGCTTCACAGGGAATATCCTCCAGAAACAACCAATGACATTGTTCCAAGAGGCACCACCAGATTTTCCAATGATTACTAGGAAGAGAAATTTTTTTTCGCTAAGTCTAAGTATGAATTTTATTATCATTTTATGGTGGTGGAATTATAGCTAATGGGGAAGGGCCACGTGGCATGCCACGTACCCCCAATGGCATACCATGGCATGGAAGGTTGGACTTTTTTTTATTTCTAAGGTTCGAATTTATGTGATTATATATATTAAAAACCATTGTAATATTATATGTATATATATTACAAATATTTTATTAAATTATGGTTTGAAACTATAGGTCATCGGACCTAACTAACTATGGTGGATCCTAACTAACGAGTTGGAGAACAATACAGTTGGCAAGTAAACTAACTAGGGTGGATCCTAGCTAAGTCTAGAGGTGGAGCTAACTAATAGTTGGAGGAATGATACATATGGAGGCAGTGATAAGTATGGCGGGTCAGCTAAAGTCGTGTTTGAAAAAATTTATTGCGGGAGGCTGGGCTCGAACCCCTGACCTTCCCCCTACCTCCCGCACCATTTACTAACTCCCCTACCCGGTTTCTCTTAACCATAGTGGATGTCCACGTCTATTTGAATTAATACCACGCTAGAGTTTGGGGTGGGAGGGGGACAGCCCCATGGGCCAGGCCCCTCCCATGAAACCATCGCTGAAGACCAAGGGCTTTGACAAAATGGAATGGCGGATTGTTAAACGTGCTTAACGCGTGATTAAAGTTAATAATCCAGTTTATGGTTAAACTAATCCATGTTTTAGTGTTAACTGCATATTAAAGTCTGCTTACAGTTAAGATAAGTGCGACTTAAACTTAAGTTAATCCCAGATTAATCTGGCAGTAGAAATAGCGGCGGGGCCATTTAAGGCAAAATTTCCAAATTTGGAAAATTAACTAGCAGTCTTCCAGTTTTAGTGGCAGTTTTCTAGGCATGGAGTAAATGAGGCCTATCTTGGGCAATATTTGACCAAATTGAGCTCATTAAAAGTCATTCTTAGCATTTTAGCATGTTGGGAATCCATTGGAATAGGTTTCAGAGGCACATGAGCACTTCTTGATGGATTTTTTTCCACTTGAATATTTTTGATGCCTGGGGCCACCACGAGAGGGGGCCATGTCTAGAGGACTTGTAGACCAATTGAAGAACCAAAAGAGGCTACTCAGGGGTTTAAGGATGCTTTGAATCCAATGGTAACTTATTTTTTCTATTTTGAACACATCCTTAAGTTCAAATTGCAAGTTTGACAAGGAGGGTGTATGGATCATTCAATCATTTGAAGCAGTTTTGGAAGATGTCGATCAAGGAGGAGACCTTGTAGGGGTTTTTCTCATTTATAGAACTGTTGTTGCAGCAACTATAGCTAACATGGTTCAGTTATGGTTTTATTTCTTCATTCATTAAGTTTATGAAGATGTTTTATGTATTCTTCAGTGTGGAATTGGAGTGTATTAGTGAGGGCTTTCTAGCACTCACTGGTGATGTATAGATCATCTTTGTAGGAGATTGTTGTATTGCTGTTATATGCGAGAGTTCTTTGCAGGAGAACATCATCTTGAAGGGGTGATAGCCACATATTAAGGTAGTATACTGATATGTACCTTTGTTCACCAAATAGAAGAGTGGTCTAGTGATGTTGATAGACCAAGGAGATGTAGCTTAGGTGGGGTGAACTCATTCATCAAACTTCTTGTCTTATGGTTTGATGTATATGTATTTTCAGCTATTGATGTTGGAATGTTTTTTTTTAATACATTTAAAAAATTAAATTCATGCAGATAAGAAAAAAATTTCTTATACTGAAGAGGGAGCTCGCATAGAATTAACAAGTTTTCCCTCATTTAAAATCAAGTTGGTATCAGAGCTTAAGGTTCATTGTTTCTTTGTGCAAAGAGGGTTGTCTATTAAGGTGAAAATTCTTACCAGGTTGAAGCTCCAGAAAGGAGAAGGAAATTTTGTTGGTATGACTTCCCAAATAGGAACAAAGAAAAGGAGGCTAGGGTTGCTAGAAGCCCCACCTCAAGTTTCATCTTCAGAAAGAATTGAGGCTTTGAAGAGCATACCTCAAGGAGAAAATCCTATGAGTCTCAAAAGGGAAGAAGGTAAAAAGAATGGTGTTTCACCACCATCTTCACCACAAACTTCTTTGTTTTCTATAGATTTGATGCAATTTGCTGATGTAGAAAGTCCCTCCAAGATGGAAGATGGACACATTTATTTTTTCTATCCACATGATGTGGGAGAGGTTCAATCAACATCTTATGTGGAGGAGTAGGAAGAATAAGGCACAAGAGATCAAGAGGACACCTTGAGAATCCGGAAGGAGTATGAAGCCATCTTTGTGTCTCAATCAAAAGATGAGACAAATGGTGAGCATGCATATGCTTCTTACTTGTATGCACATATTGATGAAAATTATTTTGCAACCTTTGAAAGACACAACAAAGGTATTGGGTCCAAAATCTTGGAAAAGATGGGATACCAAGAAGGCTTGGGTCTTGGTGAAAATCATCAAGGCATCAAGAACCCAATAGAGGCGAAAGAAAGGCCTAAGCATGAAGGCTTGGGGTATGTTGCACCATAAGAATGGTCTTCTGATGACAGTGATGATTGGGTATCATGTACATACTGTCGCAAAAGAGGACATGAAGCAACAAGGTGTTCGATTTTGCATCCAGAGCTCGTACCTGTTTGGCTCTTTAGATAGGCACCATTGAAATGGTTTGTTTCTTTACATTGTATGATGCAAGATTGCATGTGAATGTTGTTCGGTTGAAGGCATTTCTATTTGTTTCAAAATTTCACCAAGATGGTGTAAAATATGGGTATGTCACTCATTTATGTTGCAACAATTTATCATTCAGTTCAGCTCTTATGCTCACCCATATGTTTTGGGTTTTTGTACTTGTTTGTACTTGAAAGAAAGAGTTGAAGAGTGTACATATGCATGAGATTTTGTATGTGTAAATAGAGAACTTATGATAGGTTCATTGTAAATAGATACATGCATGAGTGTTGTCAATATGTATCATATGTTTATCGACTTGTGTCAATTGTGTCACACACATTTCATATCGATTTATGTCGATTGTGTTGTACATTTCATGTCGACTTGTGTTGTTGATGTCGCATGTTGTTTGTCAACTATGCTTGTCAATTATGTTGATCGACTTATGTTTTAGTTGATGGTGTTGTCGATTGTGAGTCGATATTGGATACACCAATGTGTAAGAATATCTCCATGTACTTGATGTTACAGGTGGTGAAGGTCATTGCTTTGAAGGAGAAAAAAATAGTTGGTCGTCATTTCAATTCTTGCATAATGTTTCTTTTCAAGATTGATTGTGTGTTCTTGTGACAAGATGTCGCAGGAAGTTTGAGGTCCATTCAGTGGGAAGTGGATGAGATACAAAATGTTTTTCAGCCATTGCAGAACAAAATGGTCTTTTGTGTTGAAGCCAAGAGTTCACTCATATTGCAAGCTTAATTTGGATAAGAGGATTTCCAAGAAGAAGCTTATATGCATTTGTTGCAAGAGGGACTTGATTCTCAGTGGGAAGGATAACATTTTTCCAAGCACATAGAGATCGATTTGGTACAACAGGATATGTATCAGTTTACAGCAGGAAACAACGCTGAAGTGGGTCAGCAACAACCAAAGAGCAGTGGTTGAGAGACATAGCCAATTGCAATGCAAGGCATGTCAAGGTGATTGTCAAAAAAAGACTTGTCAAGTAAAATCAACTGATATAACTTGAAAGCAGAAGAGTGTTGAAGCTCAAGAAGATAATTATCAGCTTTTGTGGGGCCAAAATCCTTTTAGTGGGAAGGAGTGATCAGAATTTGGATCAGGACCTAAAATTAGCTAAAAATTAAAGTGCTCAAAATTTCTTTGCACCGAAACTACCAGATAGAGTTCGTCGCCGAGATTCTGGAGCAACTTGTTTCATCAAAATACGAGTTCGTATGAGTGAGTTATGTTTTGTTGTTTGTTTTCCAAAACAATAAAAAAAAGGAGCAGAACAGGTACAGGGATGATGTGGCAGGTAGAGTTAGCTTCACAGGGAATATCCTCCAAAAACAACCAATGAAACTGTGCCAAGTGGCACCACCAGATTTTCCAATGATGACTAGGAAGAGAATTTTTTTCCCCAAGTCTAAGTTTGAATTTTATTATCATTTTATGGTGGTGGAATTACAGCCAATAGGAAAGGGCCACGTGGCATGCCACGTACCCCCCCATGGCATACCATGGCATGGCAGGTTGGACTTTGTTTTATTTCTAAGGTTCGAATTTATGTGATTATATATATTACAAACCATTGTAATATTATATATATTACAAATCTTTTATTAACCTATAGTTTGAAACTATAGGTCATCGGACCTAACTAAGTATGGCAGATCCTAACTAACGGGTTGGAGAACACTATAGTTGGCAAGTCAACTAACTATGGCAAATCCTAGCTAAGTCTAGAGGCAGAGCTAACTAATAATTGGAGGAATGATACATGTAGAAATTTTAATACAAATATGTATTGCATGGATTCTCCTGATCTAACAATTATATGCCACTATTAAATATAGAATCCTTCTACTAAAATCTTTGTGGAAATTTAATCGCCAATTACAAACACATGAAGAAATATCAATAACACATAACACATATGTTTTTAATGAGAAAGAATAAAGCTAAAAACCCCACTACCATATATTATGTATATATCATGGATCATGAAACAATCTCATACAAAACTCTAATCCAAGAGCTCTCAGTACAATATAAAATCGTCTCACACTGTCATACAAAAATTGGCTAATACGTGCACCAATTTACTGCCTCCTGAAAACCTGCCTCCACTGTGCAATCCCTGCTTATCACAATCCTGAATGAATGAGATACTACCTTGCCTTGACTACGAAATCCTAATTGGCATCTCCAATGTGTGTGTGGTTGCATGAGTGCACTCACTAATGTCACAACAGATAGTCAAACTGTCCCTTTCACCTATCTCTCAACTGGTCTCCACTGGATGTGACATGCATCTAGTTAATAGTAGTAAATATTTAGTTGCATGTGATATCACTCCTTGTGAATTAATTTAATATTTAATTCACTGATCTCTCACTAGCGTATCTTTACTTACAACTAGTTACAACTAGCACAACTAAGTTTAACTCACTTAACTGAGTTAAACTACTTTACAAATCACATAACTACACATCCAACTTTGTTACAACTTCGAATCACTCAGTTACAGCTAATTCCACTTGCATGTCTCGCCAACCAATCTTAGAACTCAAAATTCCTTCAGCTAACTGGTTTGCCACATCAGTTAACTGAAATCAAGTACTTCAAGAGAATAGATTATTATTTATTGTCCAATTATTATTAAGAGATAATAATAACCGACATGCATTCTATTTTTAGACATGAAATCTATAAATAGACTTCACCCATGCATCTAAAAATAGAAACTCATATATAAATAGAATTTTCTCACCATTCTAAAAATAGACACACATGTAAAAATAGCCTGCGGGCCCCCACCTAGTGTAGGTGCTTAATTTTCACTAGGATCATCATCTTGTTGAATCTCAACAATACATATGGTGGCAGTGATAAGTATGGTGGGTCAGCTAAAGTCGTGTTTGACAAAATTTATCGCGAGAGGTCGGGCTCGAACCCCTGACCTTCCACCTAATGCTTGTGCCATTTACCAACTCCCCTACCTGGTGTCTCTTAACCATAGTGGATGTCCACATCTAATTGAATTAATACCGCGTCGAAGTTGGGGGTTGGAGGGGGCCAGCCGTGAGGGCCAGCCCCCTTCGTCATCGAAGAACAAGGGCTCCGAAAAAATGGAATGGCAGATTGTTAAATGTGCATAACGTGTGATTAAAGTTAATAATCAAGTTTATGGTTAAACTAATCCGTGTTTTATTACAAACCGCACTTAGCGCTAACTGCATATTAAAGTGTGCTTATCCTTAAGATAAGCGTGACTTAAAATTTAGTTAATCCTAGATTAATCTGGTGGCAGAAATAGCAGCGACGTCATTTAAGGCGGAATTTCAAAATTTGGAAAATTAACTAGCAATCTTCCGGTTTTAGTGGTAGTTTTCTAGGCCTGGAGTAAATGAGGCCTATCTTGGGAAATATTCAACCAAATTGAGCTCAGTAAAAGTCATTCTTAGCATTTTGGCATGCTGGGAATCCATTGGAACATGTTTCAAAGGCATATGAGCACTTATTGATGGAGTTTTTTCCAGTTGAATATTTTTTATGCCTAGGGCCACCAAGAGAGGAGGTCATGTCTAGAGGACCTGTAGGCCAATTGAAGAACTAGAAGAGGTTACTCAAGGGTTTAAGGATTCTCTAAATCCAATGGTAACTTTTGTTTTCTGTTTTGAACACATATTTAAGGTCAAATTGCAGGTTTTACAGGGAGGGTGTATGGATCATTCAGTCATTTGAAGAAATTTTAGAAGCTGTTGATCAAGGAGGAGACCTTGTAGGGGTTATTATCATTTACAGAATTGTTGTTGCAACAACTATGGCCAGCATGGTTCATTTCTGGTTTTATTTCTTCATTCATTAAGTTTATGAATATGTTTTATGTATGCTTCAGTGTGGAATTGGAGTGTATTAGTGATGAATTTCTAGCATTCATTGGTGATGTATAGATCATTTCTGTAGGAGATTGTTGTATTGTTGTTATATGTGAGAGTTCTTTGTAGGAGAACATCATCTTGAAGGGGTGATAGCCGCATAGCAAGGTAGTATACTGGTATGTACCTTTGTTCACCAAATATAAGAGTGGTCGAGTCATGTTGACAGACCAAGGAGATGTAGCCCAGGCGGGGTGAACTCCTTCATTGAACTTCTTGTCCTATGGTTTGATGTATATATATTTTTAGTTATTGATGCTGAAATTTTTTTTCTAAGACATTTAAAAAATTAAAATCTTGGAAGAAACCTTCTCATTCTACATAAATCCATGCACATAAGAAACACATTTATTATACTGAAGAGGGAGCTTGCATAACATTAACAAGTTTTCCCACATTTCAGATCAACACTTGATGGTTCCAAAAATTGACAAGGAAAAAATCTATGTAATGTATCCGGAAGATGAGTTTCATATCAATATTAATCACAGAATCCTCAATTCATAAAAAATTTCCTTATATTCATCATAACTATAATAAAACTATCCACAACTCTGTTGAGCATAGTACTTTTCAGATGTGCTTGGGGTTCCAAACATTAACCCCAATTGATGTAGGTATTTCCATTGCATTTTCATCAGTAGAATCCTCCCATGCTTAATTCGAGGTAGAGAGGGTAGCCTAATTTGTTGAACTAATCCTACACCTCCAACAATAGGTTCATGATATCCTGCAGAAAGCTAATGCCAAATATAAAGAACGACATGACTAGCACAAGGTTGCATATAAGTTTCAAGTTGGTGATAAGGTGTAGTTACATTTACAACAAGAAAACCTCATATGCCCCCATATGAAGCTCATACCACTTTAATATAGGCCTTACACAATCACTAAGGTTGTTTTTGAAATGAGTATTCCCCTTTCCCTTGCTTGGACCCAATATTTAATGTGGAGTTGCTTCGACCATATTTTCCACCTATATTGGACACCTTGGAGGCATCCAAGCAATTACCCCCCAAAAAAAATTAAAACTTAACCATAACCACATTGAGCGGGCTATAATGGATCAGATCATGGAATCCAAGACAAAGGATACTTGCTAGTAAAAAATATCATTCTATTAGGATGTCAAAGTAAGGAAACTTCTTCTCCAAGGAAAGTGGCTCACCAAGAGCCAAATTCAGTAGAATTTTCCTGATATGATGAGGTAACTTGATGCAATGGATACCATTGCTTCCAAGAGGGATGGTTTGATTTAGATGGATATCAGTGGGTCACACACCTCTTCCATTATCTTAATGATTCTCTATCTTCTTGGCCTTTTTACTATAATTTTTGGGTCTCAAACTTGTGGGATTGTTTTAAGGCCCTATATGATGTTTGTTTGCTATTAGTGATTTAGGTGGATATTGGTGGCCACCCACCTATTCCATTTGGACCTGCACCATCAATTCTTGTAGTTTTTCACTTTCAGCACAACTTACTATTTTTAGCAGGTTTTCGGGTCTTGCACTCCCGAAGCCATTTTGGGGCCCTAATGATCTAGGTGGATATTGGTGGCCACCCACCTGTTCCATTTTAACCTCCACCATCAGTTCTTTCAATTTTTCAACTTCAGCACAACTTACTATTTTTATCAATTTTTCGTGTCATGAACTTTTGGAGCTGTTTTGAGGCCCTAAACGATGTTTTTTTGGAAAACCGAGAGAAAACATGGGTCTTGGATTCATGTTTCTCACTCAAATGTTGTAGTCCTCGAATAGTTCTTTATAATGAGGTATTGAGAGCGTCAAACGAAGATCGAATGCCAAAGTTATGTCCTCAGGAAGTTGAAACACCAATTTACCGAAATGGGACCCATATTTTTGGCGCTTCATCTCCTAGGGTTAGGTTTTTCCATTGTTTCACAACAATAAATAGGCCTTCGAGCCTCATTGTAACACAGTGGAGGGGCCTTTAGCCGCCACATCTCTTCTCAGAGATAGATTACGAGTGCTCTCGCTCGTTCATTTCCATTATGTCTCATTGTAACACAATTTAGAGGCCTGTAGTCGTCACATCTCTTCTCACAGATACGCTACCAGTGCCCTAGCTCGTTTATTTCCATTATGTCTGTAAACATATTTCAATCTTCTTATTTTAATAAAATGAAGCATTATTTCTGTTGCATCTTTGTGTTTGTGGTTATATGTGTATTCTATTGAGATCAGCGGAAGAAAAGAAAGACGACGAAGTAGGAGATCCTATCAAAATATTGCTCGAGGAGGCCCTCGAGAAACAAAGGAACACGATGATGGATAAATTTTCCTAGATCCTTCAACGACTGCCCACCGGCGGCACATCTACATCTAGCACGTCCGCTAATAGGTCCGCAGCATAGTGGACAAATCCAATACCAAGTTCAGTAGAATTTACCTCTCAAGGAGGAACTTAATGTAATGGGGACCATTGCTTCCTAAGGAGGGAGGAATGATCCAGGTGGATATTGATGGCCACCCACCTATTCCATTTAGACCTGCACCATCAATTCTTGCAGTTTTTCACTTTCACCACAACTTACTATTTTTAGCAGGTTTTCGGGTCTTGCACTCCCGGAGCCGTTTTGGGGCCCTAATTATCCAGGTGGATATTGGTGGCCACCCATATATTCTATTTGAACCCCCACCATCAGTTCTTTAAATTGTCCAGCTTCAGCACAACTTATTATTTTTAGCAGTTTTTCGAGTCCTGAACTTCTAGAGCCGTTTTGAGGCCCTAACAACGTTTTTTGGGGAAGCCTGGAGCAACAAGGGTCTATTGACTGATGTTTCTCACTCAAAAGTTTTAGTCCTCGGATAGATATTTCTAACGAGGTATTGAGCGTGTCAAACAAAGATCGAATGCCAAAATTACGTCTCCGGGAAGTTGAAACACCAATTTACACAAACGGGGCCCACATTTTTGGCGCTTCAACTCCTAGGGTTAGGTTTTTGGATGTTTAGAGTTTTCCATTGTTTCTCAACAATAAATAGGTCTTCGACCCTCATTGTAACATAGTGGAGGGGCCTGTAGCCATCACATCTCTTTTGAGAGATACGCTACCAGTGCCCTTACTCGCTTATTTCCATTATGTCTCATTGTAACACAGCTCAAAGGCTTGTAGCTGTCACATCTCTTCTCAGAGATATGCTACTAGTGCCCTAGCTCGTTCATTTCCATTTTGTGTGTAAACATATTTCAGTCATTTTATTTTAATAAAATGAATAATTATTTCCGCTACATCTTTGTTTTTAAGGTTATATGTGTATTCTATTACATTCCTGCATAAATCCATATCAATTAGAGAGGCCAAGTTTTTCCATGGCATGCTCTAGCCTTAGTAAAAAATAATATTCCTCATATATTTCTCTCCAATGAGATTTTTCGCTCCTCAAATGGATGTTGTATACAAAAGTTGCACCCATGGGAAGTTGATGTACCAACTAACCACCTTAAGGACCCAAACCTTTTGGAATTTTGCATTTTATGGTTGGAGTTTTTGACCTCTAGGGTTATTTATTTATGTTAAAAGGCCATTATTTAAGCCTCTTGTAATAGTTTTGTGAATGCATGTAACCACCATCTCTCTTTGTTTAGAGATAACTACCACCATTCTAGCCAATTTGTGTTTTGCAATATCCAACTAGTTCATTTATTAATAAAAGATGGGTTTTCAACATAATATTATGCTTTATGTTATATTTCTCCATGTGTGTTTCATTTCCTTTCCTTCCTTTCATTTCATTCCTTGTACAACCTAGATCAATAACCTTGAAGACTTTACTTATATGTGAGATGGTGGACCTTCCTTTAGAGCTAGCATCAATGTGACCTATCCCAATGCATTTATGAAGTAATGGGATAAGGTTGATTAATGAATACTAGATCAAACCTTATTATTAGTAATAATTAATTATGTATACCCTGGTCTATTATGTCATTTTTTGGAGGCGCACAAGCATTAATATTATCTTTTAGGACGTGTCGATAACATATAATTTTTCCATTCTTGCAAAAGAGGTTGAATACTATGTTATGAATTTTTGGTAAAATTTGAGGTTGAATTAGCCTATTATGACAAGAATAAGGTCACAAGATGATGGAAATAAGATCTAAAACTATTAAAGTTGCGTTTCTGGCTAAAAGTACTCATGACAAAACAAGTGAGCAAATTTAAGCTAATAATGTTTACCTCCTAATGTATGAGATCAAGAGAAAATTATACGATAAGGCGTGTACATAATCTCGATCTCAACAAGGCAGACATATCCATGCTCATGAAACTATATCAATACAATATGAGATCAATGTATTATGCCCCTTTATGGTGCAAGAGAGTTGGACCATTTCTCTTTATCAATATTCTTCCCCCTTTTATGTGCAAGAGAGTACCATTTTCACTTATTTAGTGTACTCCCCTGCTTAATATGAAAGATGGTAACCTTTTTTAATTATGGGTTCAATTTTCAACTCAAAAAAATATTTAGAATTAGCCCCCAACCATGTCCAAAATCATCATATGTGACAATTGTAATTTAAAGCATTGAAATCCATTTAAATTTGTAACTTCATCATTTACTTTTTTTTTTCATATTCGTAAACTTGATAGTAAGACATGAAAAATATTAGCTTCTAAATGTCATTGCTAAGAGCTTAGCAATAATGAATTAATTGTTTCTAAAAGTTATTATTCTCTCAACATTTTTTAAAAATAATTTGTCTTTCCATATTGAAAACAAGGATGAAGATCAAAGTAATTTATCTCAATATGTCAATTTTGATCATAATGCTAACACTTATCAATAATTCCATCAACTTCTTTATCATTGACTTTATCAACAACTTCTTGAACATTTGAATATCGCCCCTTCAGATCTTTGATAAGAAGTCTACCACTCAAAAATTACAAATTGAATTACAAATTGCACTAGTTTAGAATAATTAGTATATGAAAGTTAAGGTATTTTTCATATGGGAAACATTTCATGCTTTTTATGAACTTTAACTCTTCCCAAGATCTCATATACTTCTTTATAATGGATTTGTTGTCAATTTTTGTACTTCACTCCATCCCCTGAACATTGTATTTAGGAATATCAATTTTATACAAATTATTATTTTAAAGTAGAATTGGTCCTCCTACCTCCTAATGTTGCATTGTCATTAACGCATCATTCAATAGTTTGGATTAAAGTTGTAATATGCCTACCTTTGTTTGCATTACTTGTAAACACGTAAATCAAAGTGTAAATTAATTATTTAATCTCCACCTTGTAAATTAAGTGTAAATTAAACCTTTAACAAATTAAGTGTAAATTTAGCATGTTAAAACTAGAGACAAAACACAACACAATCAAACGTAAAAGCAAAATTCACAAACACACACAAGTACAAAATGTACCTTAAAACCCCTTATTAAAATTTTGGATAAGACACAACCACCAAAGGATATTTTTATTAGAGAAAATCTCTTTTCAATAAGAGTTTATCCTTTGTCATCGGAACTTATTGCATATTGTGAGAAAAGTTTTTCTCGAAGACAAAACATGGATTTAAAAATTTGAGAATTATGCTTTCAACTAATTTTTCATTCTCACACTACCGCATTGAATACTCCTATTAGCAAAGTTTGGCTTTGCTTTGGACTATCTTTCATAAAAAGCTACAATATTACATTAAATACTCCTATTATTGTATCGCTTTGCTTTTGAGTATAATTTTAGTAAAATTTAGTTTTGTTTTGGAATAACTTTCATCATTCATTACTTATCTTTATTATAATTATATCAAAATTTTATTTATTATTTCATTCCCAAAATTTAATTTATTATTTCATTTTCAAAATTTAGTTAGTTTTTGTTTTTGAAAATTTAGTTTATTAAAATTCAATTTATAATTACAATATCTCATTCCTTTTTTATTATTATAATTATATCAAAATTTTGTTTATTTTAGTTTTTATTTTTGAAAATTTGGTTTATTAAAATTAATTGAATCTAGTTAGCTTATATATATATTATTCTAAAAATAATTAGTTTTCACTTTTTAAAAGTTTAAGTTAGTTTTTTTTTAATATTGAATATTTCGACATTCCACAAGGTATAAATTTTATAAGTTAGTCAAGTAAAATTTTTGACAGGTTTTTATTTTTATTTTTCTCATTATTTAAATATCATATATTTACACTGAAAGTGTTTACTTTTGAATCATTTCACCCTCACCATAGTTGACCTTTTTATTTTCTGCCATTGATTCAAGTAAACAACTGTCACATTGTCCACCGTTGGATCTGTGTAGCGTTAGAAGGGGAAACTAATTGCAAGCCAGCTTGAAACTAATTGGAAACTAGTACGTGAAATGGAAATTGCATCACACGAAATGGAAATTAATTTTGAGTATAGAAATTTTTTAATTTGATTGTTTTCTTTAATAATTTAAAAAGCTAAAAAGCTTCGAGAATTAGGAAAGAAAATCTTGAATTTGAAATTTTGAAGTATAAAGTCATAGTAAAAGTCTAGAATGTTCAGTTCCCCAGAAGTATAAAGAAGTAGTTGAAGCAGGGCGCAAAGCCTGAATGATTGTGTTGGAAGACCCCCAGGTCGCAGCAGGCTAAGATCCAATTTGTTTTTATGATAATAGTTTTATGTTTTATAAAGCCTGCATGATTGATTGGATGGCCCTTGGTAATGGGATGCGAGATTTCGAGGGCTTTCGCTTTATATTTTCTCTTGTGTTATGATAGAATGTTCTTTTCATTGGTTTTATGTTTCTTTAAATTTCTCTCAAAGATGTCTCTGTCGAGTATTTGTCAACAGAACTTTGGAATGTGGGCGCGTTGCTGTTTATTTATTTATTGGTATTATGTAATGAAATGTTCACTCAGGAGAATCAGAATAGTAGGCTAGTTGATAATTTTGTTTATGATCGTCTCTAATATTCACTTTGATAGATTATCTGGGTGCTAATACACATGATGGTGTACGGGTTGTTTAAGAACAGGTTCTTGAGAATATTGGAAAAAGTTTAATTGATATGATAAGTAATGATCAACGATAGCCTTCAACCCATGAAATAAAGGGTTTGAAAAATTGGATTAATCATGTCATTAGTGGTCAAATATTGATTTCTCCTGGTCTGTAGCAAGACGTCTTGGCATATGATTTAGAGCTTTCCAAAGTACCAAGATCAACAATACATTTGCTAAGCACATGGGTGTTTTTTTTTTTAAATAGTAAGCTTAATTTCTCTTCTAATATAATTTTTTGTCCAATTTTATTTATTTAAGGTGTTGTGTACACACAAAAACAGCAACAACAATGACATTTGAATATCTGGTTTACCAAGGAATAATGCATCCAAGGACTTGAATATCATATGGCTGTTAAAATTGAGTCCTGTGAACTGACAAAAAAATAAATAAAATTGGAAGTCCAATTTTATTTATTTAATGCATTAATAATAAAGATAATTTTATTTATTTAAAGAGCCTTCTAACACAAATGCAAAATAATTCCATTATGCAACAACTCAAGCATGCTATTGTCACTAGAGAAATACAATATGAGACACTAGAAAATTAGAAATTGGCATTGAAATACCAAGAGAGCCTGCAAATTTGAGTTGAGTTTCCGGTAGAATGTTGACAATTTTATAAATAGTTGTTTTCCACCATAAACATCCATACCAAGCTCTTCGTTTTCTGTCTGCATAACTTTGATAGCCTATTACAACTACAATATAGCTTTCATAGCCTATTACAACTACAATATAGCATTAATAAATTATTTGAACCTTCTAAATAGGAAATTTAACATTATGGAAATTTTGGTGATAATGCATTCTGGATGTTGTATGCATAACCACAAGACAAAATTGCTACTTCAAGCACAACAATGAAAGAAAAATCTTCCCAAATCTTGACGAGATGAACTACCTTCGGTGTATATTTGTACCTTTAGGGGCAACTGCTAATATGTATTTTTATTAATTTTTTTGTTGTGAATATATATTTTTTTTGTTAATATAAGTTTTTTGTTTGTTTTAACAATTTTTTTTAATTTTGGCTTTACTATAAAATAATTTTAAACCAATTAATATCATAGATGAATATGTTTTATATTACTTTAAATTGATTAAACATATTCTACCTTGTTCATTCTTACTATCAAACTAGTCAATGATGTGGTGCAATTATGTATAATCACTATTTATGCAATTCAATTTTTTTACAAATTATGATAAACCATTTTTGAAAAGTTTTCAAGTAGCTTCGTCAAACCCATTAACTATAATATATTTTGAAAAGGAACAATCTATTTTAGTTTTCAATCACATGAGTTAGACTTAAGGAGGAACTTATAAATAATAAAACAAGTTTGAAGCCACTTTTAATTAAGAAATTGGGAGGATTATAAGACATCAAGCACTAATAATATGCAGGGATGCATTTTAAATAAATTCATACTCTTTTTACAAAGAAGAAGAATAGAAGTATTCTTGAGATATGTTGACATTTAAAAGGCCCAAACCAAGTTCCATTAGATTCAAGCATGAATTTATCAAACACATCATAACCTTTGTAACCACACATTTGAGATTTCCATATCCAATAAAAAAATATTTTTTTTTTGTAATCAAACTAATAAATAGATTAATTTTATAGAAACTGACGTCCATCACCAATGTGCCAACACCGAATAAAGTACATAAAACTCTTGAAAAAAAAAAAAAAAACCACTATTTCGCCTTGATAAACAAGAAAAATACTAATAACCCAAAGTACATAAAACTCTCAAAATCAAAAGAAAACCACTATTTCATATGCATAAACAAGAAAAATACTAATAACCCATGAGTGTGGATATGTCATATAGGCTTCGATGTTCATGTTTTAAGCTTGAGTATGTATAATGTAGAATTTCATGATGTGAGTGAAGGTAAAGAGAAGCTTTTATTGCATAGTGTGAGTGAAAATAAAGACAAGCTTTTTCTAAACTCGGAAATAGTTAATTGATTGAATCTAGATATAGATTTTTTTTTTAAGCATTTTTACTTCATATTCCAAAAATAAACCACAAAGCGATCATCATATTAAAAACTTTACACCCACTTATAACAAAAAAATAAAAAAGTTGGTATACATTGATCTAAAATGATTAGAAATTCTTGCTTCCTCTTTTTCCCTCGATTCATACATATAATAACTATTGATCTAAAATGATTCGAAATTCTTGCTTCCTTTCTTTTCCCAATTCATACATACAATAATTATTTTCTATTATACTTACAAAAAAAACCATTATTGTATCATTTAAAACATCTTAAAAGATGATTGAACTTTTACACAATGTAACTAAACTATTTTCTCATTATCCCTACTAGTTTAATGTTTTATTCCTGTAACGTAACTACTCTCTTATAATTTAATGTTTTATTTATATAGTTGTTACTTTCTTATTGCTAGTTTAAATTTTTATTTATTTGGCTATTTTGTAATTGAAGATTCAGATAGTTGCTTTCTCTAACTTCCATTTTCACACGATTTAACCTTCCTTATAATATAGTTGTTTTATTATGTAAGATTGATCTAGCATTGCTACATCATTGGTAATGTAGTAGTTCAATGTTTTACTCATAAAGTTACTTTATAAGTTAAGATTTATGTAGTTGCTTTGTAATTTAAAATTGACATAGTTTCTTTATAATCTAAGACCTTGACCATTCTCATTATCCCACGATTTAGGAACTCTCAACCCCAATGAAAAAATTAATGAAATGAATCTCGAGGTGAGAACCTGGAGAGTAGAGTGTAGAAACACACTCACATGATACATGAATCAAGAGAACAACCTAGTACATATAGGCTTTCTCACAATCGGGTGGTTTGAACCACTCCCTGAATATTAAGATCTGAGATCTAGAATTAGAATCTCAATCCTATCCTAACTTAACTTTCTCCATTAGTTTCTAACACTCCCCCTTAATGGAGAAAGGGTACGAAACAATAACATATGATAACATACGCCTACTGGTCTAGTCTCAGCTAGGCTTACAATGGTAAAAGACATAAAAAACTTGGTAGCATAGTTTTCATCTTAGTCTTCATGCTTCTGAGACCATATTTGTTCATTCGTGGATGAGGCTTCATCTTCACTTTCTTTGCCATGAGATAGTGATGTATCTTTGCCTCATTTCTTCTCCTGTGAAGGAAACCTTGATTTCTTGTTCTCATCCTTATAAGAATTATGGCAGGTTCAATAGGAGACTGTTCCTTCTCACTATTTCCAGTGTCAATCATCTGAACATCAGCGATGATATCTTCACCATTGATTACCGCAATTTCTGTGTTAATTTCATAAAGGCATGGTGTTTCAAGCCATGCTTCAAGAAACTTCAATTCTTCTTCAAAATTTATTGTTGATTCTTGCCTACCGATATTTTCATCTTCCTGCTCCTTCAGAAGAGCTTTCATTTCACCATCTCTCCTTGCTTCATCCTTTTCTGCTGACACAATTATGCCTTCATCCAGATCTGTCACTACAAGCATGTTCTGCATCTGATCTGAATGTGAAGATAGGCCTTCCTTCTCACCAAACAGTAATTCATCAATTTGATGTTTTTCAATCATCAAATTGATCCACTCATCATGAGATCTATAAGTCTCATCAAACTTGATTTCTGCATCAGGAAAACTTTCAGGTTCTACAATAATGGATGTGTTTTCATCATTACAAGTTTCAATTACAGATACACATGCATCACCCATCGTTGCATCTTCAGTTTCACAATCATTATCAAGAGCAATATCTTGGGCATCATTGCCCTTATTCAAATAGTATTTCATCTCTAAAACATCCCATAAAAACTTTGTACTAGGAATCTCTCCATATTCATATATTATGCTGAATATGATGTTGTCATCTACTGCAGATGTTATAAGACTAAATGCTACTGTATCTCCAATATCATTAATAACATCTTCAACATAATCCAGTAAGTTTAACTTCCATAGTACTGTTTTCATTTTATTTGTCCAGCTTTCATAATTCATACTTAAAAAAGATGGTAAATCTAGCATTAATAATTTAATAATCTCACCAAATTCCAAGTCAGCACCTTGATCAGCTGCTGGTCCATCACCGTCAACCTGAAACAAATCACAAAATTCTGCAACACAATATTTAGCACTTCTTCGTTGATGCTTTCTCCTGAAATTTCTTCGAGACTCTTTCAATTTACTTTCACGACCCATTTTCTCCTTCAAGTTAGCTAATGTCCAAGAGCTTTATCTTGATCAACAGCCAGATCTCAACGTCCGTGCCTCACGCCGTCTCGCACACTGTCACCGTGCCTCACAAATCTAGTCACTGAGCCCTCCTATGGCTCATGCACTCCTCCAGCAATCTAGCACCTCGAAACTGAGGTCGAGCACCAATGCTCCTTTTCGCAGCAATCCACGCTTCAAAAAACATTGTTTGCAAGGGATATACCACCAACGGAAATTCTCCACTTATGCGGCAGCCACCGAAATCAATCATTTAGACAAAACCTTAATCCCTTGGAAAAGTGCAGCACCTCCAAAGCGTAACGCACTTTAGAAATTTGATTTTTCTCTGAATTTGTGGGTTGCTGGGTCACAATGAGCGGTGGCAATTGAAACTAATTTGCACACTTCTCCATGTAAAGTTTGAATGCTCTACGAACCTTTCTACGAGGCAGATCTGGAGCAGTACACACAGGAAAGTACTGCTAGTGTTACGGGTTTCGATCAGGATTATTTCCCGTAAATACGGGTTTTGATCCAAAATCTACTGTTACAGAAAAAGCTTTAAAATTGTCTGTTGCAATCGACCAAACTGATCCTGATTCAAGCGGATCCATCGCGGTAAAAGCTCCTGAGCAGCAGTCGTACCTAAAGTCAGAATCGAAACGGAAAAAGCAAAGGCTATGAATAAAAGACGTCCCCGTCCTGCTTGGATTGTTGGCGCGCTCACAAGTAATAGTTTGAGTATTCAAACTATTTATCAGTAGAACTTTGAGAGGATTGAAATCTTAGCCTTCTACGCTCAATTCCAATCAATCTTCAAATAACAATCACATCTATACTTCATATGGTTGCCATGGAAAACAAAACAGATGGGTTGATGACTTATATAGGAGTAATGAAAAGTAACTGTAGACCCGGGGGAACTAATTTTGAAAGCTAAGTAGCTGTACAGTGTTTTAGTTTCCGCGAATTTTGATGTAAACCGTGGGTTTAGTAACCGCGGAGGGAAATTTAAACGGTGGGCTTATTTATTCCGCCAACAACGAAAAACACGAACGAGAAAAGAAGGATGCGACTTCCCCATAATCGTAGTGGAAAATGCCATCGAATTGGTCCAACGTTCAATGAAGTAAGCCCCTTTCTTTTCCAACGCCTTTAGAATAAAATTTATGATTACAGAGTACACTGCGCCTGCGTCGTTTTTTTTATCAGTCAATGATCTCAACAAAAGAATAGCAGAGCTGCGCTAATCCACCAACGCTGATGACCTACATGAGACCAGAGCCAGAGCGTTCCACTCTACGTGCTGCCCACTCTCACACTCTACATTCTCAGCTTAAGCCCCAGCGTGCCTAGATTACTTGAGTGTTCTTCACTGCCCTCCACGCTGCGTACTTGTCACAACCCTTGCTAACGCTAACCTCTAGCATTGGCTAACACTGTGTGCTACCTATTCTCATGATGCTAGCGTTCCCCCTCATGCTACGTGTTGGCTAACATTGGCCTCTCAACCAGCATGTCTCTGCCCCCAACAAAGCTACCGTTGGCACTGCGTCCCCACGTTGCCTTCCTCACAACTCGTTTTCTCAGCTTCATGCCAAATTTCTCAGCGATCTCAGATACCAACTATAGATGGTAGCGATCTTAGGCACGATTGAAGGCTCGACCTCTGGATCTACTCTCAGGGTCAAAACTCCACGGATCTAGCTCCAATTCGAGCTGCCACCTCGCAGCACCTACCACCAATTGGCCTTCACAGCAGCTGCCACCGATTGGCCATGCAGATTTAGGTGCAATCTGGAAACCACGATCTGGTTTTTCTGTGCTTAATCTAGCATCCACGTCCGACTACCTATTCGACCTTCAAACAGCTTGCTGGATTGATTTGTTCCCACAGCAGAACCACACACAATGAAACACAGTTGGATTTATCCCCAAGCATCACATCACGCATTACAGTGATCGCGGCCTTCACTAACAACCTTTAGATCCTTGGAAGCAATCACTTCCACTGCACAGATTACACAGAGAGCTCCACGTTGATTGCAGCCTCCACCTAAATCGACCACACTGCTGCTTGTACCAGGAATAGACCACGCTGCTCATCAACAGAAGCTCACGACACGTAGCTAATCCTCTAACAACGGTCTTGGTTTTTCCTTACTGAGCTCTGATTCACCTTCACGGCCTCCACTCGGGCTCTTGGCCTCACGCAGCATTCACTCTCCCACGGATCTATTTAGCTTCAACCTGAAGCTATGATACCATGATAAAATTAATGAAATGACTCTCCAGGTGAGAACCTGGAGAGTGTAGAAACACACTCACACAAACTGATACATGAATCAAGAGAAAAACCTAGTACATATAGGCTTTCTCATGATCGGGTGGTTTGAACCACTCCCTGAATATTAGGATCTAAGATCTAGAATTATAATCACAATCCTATCCTAACTTAACTTTCTCCATTAATTTCTAACACCCAACGATTTACATGATTGGATTTTTGTATTAACCGTTAAAGGATCATTACTAATGGCTAAAAATTTCATAGATCACAATCACTAGTATAAAATAACTATCTAACCTATTAAGATTAAAGAACTAATACTATAATTAGGATTGAACATTGTTGCACATTCAAGAAATTCTAACTCCAATAACTTAATGATCGGATTTTTGTATTGAGCCTTTCATGAATCACTATTGTAAAGAAACTAACTAAGCCCTTAAGATTAAATATTTAATATTCAACGTATTGATATTTCATGGATCATTGTTATAAAGGAATTAGTTAGACCATTAAGATTAAAGATCTCAAATACCATGTTAGTTACTTAAGATATAAGAAATTTTCTGGGAGGAGATTAATTAGCAAATGTCAGGAAAATGAAGTGTTATGTATTAAGAGATTTGAGGTTTAGCTAACCTTGACTTACTTGTGTCTTTAGAAGGGGAATATGTAGGCATCTAAGAGTTATGGTGGTAGTATTAAGAATCAACCCAGTTTCATCCAAACTCAATTGTCGATTCCTCTAGTCACAAAAAAAATATGATATAAGAAGATGGTGGAGAAAACATAAGTCATTCTCGATTGATATGCACACCAAAGATGCAAATATATAGTACATGGATATAAATACATCATAAGATATATTTTCTTTCACAATGACGCCTCATATGTGGATAAGGATCACACCTTATCAAGAGATAAGTATAAAAATTCACAAAGAGGTGATGTAGGACTTAGTGATTGTATAAGGACTCACAAGCTAACATGAAGCTTTGAAAATTGATGAGTCAAGTCTTCTAGAACCTTTAGTCATAGAAAGTCATCATTGAGAAGAAATATCATTGGATTTTATCACAGGTCTACAAAAGTTTGAAATAAAGAATAATATCATGGTTGTGGTGCATCAACTGATAAAGCATGACCAATTTTTCTTTCCTTCTCATACTTTTAAAGCAAGTACAATAGTTGCAACATTCAATGAAACAACTCAAAGTACACATGGAAACCTTAATATTTTTGTAAGTGATAAAGCTCCAATTTGCATAGGTAAGGTTTGTAATGAATTGTTTTCTTGTTTGGGTAATCAAGTGGCTCTAAGCTACTATTACCATCCTCAATCTAATCTTGTCTTGACGATGAACTAAATTGGCTGGTTTGAAACGCGTCGACAAAATTTTCTTACTTGTGATTTTCACCGAAAATTCTTATAGACAAATTGAGATTTTCAAAAAAAGTATAGAAAACTATTCCATTTATTAGCAAATGATAACATACACAATGGGTCAAGTGGTTATCCTTAACAAATGCTTCCTTCCATACTTCATAAAAAAAAATCCTAGTTTATGGTATTCTACGTGTATCATCCTCCATCACTCATGTCACCTTTGGGAGGTAGAGATAAGGTTCAAGTAGTAGAATATAATATAGAGAATCAACAAGAGGTCCTAAAATTATTGAAAAACAACTTGGTTATATCACAAAATATGATGAAATAAAAGACATACCAACATAGTGATGAAAGGAAATTTGAAGTGGGGGATTGGGTATTTTTGAAACTAAAACTAAACAAACAAACATCCCACAAGCTACAAAACAAGGACAATATATTAGGACCCAAGTATTATGGTTCCTATAAGGTATTACAAAGGATTCCTATTATGGCTTACAAATTGGTAGCTTTCCTCTTAAAGTGTACATTTGGTCTTCATTTTTCTTTCTTAAAGATGATAATCAGTGAAAAGATCCTAGTCTAGACTAATTTTTCAAAACTTGATGAAGAGGGGAAAATTATACTAGAATATGAAATAGTCATTGAAACACAAATAAGAAACTATGGAATCGAGCAGTTACTGAGTATCTCATCAAATGGATGAACCTACCAATAGAATATGTGACATGTTAATATGAATTCTTATACAAAAGCATGCATTTCAAGAGGTCGAATATGTTAATCCCTAGGCCTTGGGACATTATATTTCTATTGTTGTTTTTTGTTGCATTTTTGGTTGGTTGGGCCTTTTAATTGTAATTGTGCCCCTTCATCTCCTATATATACCAGAAGACTTAGCTGTTGATATTATCTTGGATTATGCATTTGATATATTGTAAAATAGGTTTCCCCTTCAAGTTGTAACATACCCCACCCCTTTGAGTTGCTCTTCAAGGGATGGGGTAAAAACAAAATTTTCAAACTTCTAAGTTGGAATTAGATAAGTATTTCTCTTATCATAATGAATCACCATTCTTGTATGATACAAAGGACAAGCTAATCCTATATTTTTGGAAATCCAACTTTTCATATGAGAGAGTACTTCATTGTTGAGGATTTACTTTATTATACAACATTGGGGATGAGTCCAACATGACATCATAGAGATTTCACCTACTCACTTAACTCAGAAGATGAATTTATTCCAAGTTACCACATCAAATTCATAGTGTTGGGAGATATGGGGACAACCCATACTTTGAATCTAACCCAAAGTCATGTTCCTAGTGATAGGAGTATGTGTGATGCTACCTCCACCACTTTCTTGATATGATATAGAATTATGTATCATGCTATATTCACTTTCTAAGTGACAAAGATATGTATTACGTGTTTCTAGAATCTACCAACGATACATAGGAATTAATCCTTTGCTTTATTGTGTAATGTTCCAAAATTTTCACACAGCAATTTGGAACATTATATTTTTCTACTTTCACCTAGGAGAGTAATAAATGGGTAAGGAGGCCCATGAACAATAAAATTATGAATAAATTCCATCTTAGTAAGGAAGGAGATCACCTCAGGAGCTAGTTTTACACTTCCAAGTGTGAACAAGAACAAATTAGATTGGGACATAGTCAAGTTTGACTAAGTTAACATGCATTCTTGAGGAGGAAGGAAACACTCAAGTAAACTAGCTCAATGTGAACAAGGAGCAGCCTAGACACACATATGAGAACCGGATTGAAGATCCCTTAGTGTGAACAGAGGCATTGCAGGTGAATTGGTTCTAATTGACCAAGTCAACATCGTTGTCACAAAGAGGAGGGGAGCTAGCTAGGGCAGCACAGTTTTGAAGGAGGAAGCTTCATGAAGAAGTCACCTCAACATTGTGTGGGGTCCAGGGTGAGGAGGCTCACCAAAGATAAAAGGAAGGCATAGCATCAAAGGAGATTCATTCATGTACTCAGCTATTTTGGTCTTGAGATCAATTGCATGCTTCAGCTGTTTAGCCAGAGTTGCTGCACTGCTTAGTGCAAGGAATTCCTGTGCAGGAATTCCATCCTCTCTGTAGATCAGCTTGATTAAGGGATGAAAGGGGAGTGATTGAGCTTCATTTTTGTATTTGTCTTGAGGCCATTCATCTACATTCAGCCACAGCGCAGTCTCCTTAAGTAAACTACGTCTTTTATGCAGGGGCAACAGCAGTAGATTTGCACCCTTTGATTATATGCTAATCTTTGAGAAGGAGGTGCTTATTTCCCTCCGGGAGCTCCAATAAGAAGGCCTAAGGCCATTCTCTATATTATTCAGCATTTATATGTCATATTTAGTCATGTTTAATACATTTTTGCAGTGAACTGCATTATTTTCTGCAGTTCTGCTTTGTGCATGCATTTTGCCAGAAACCTTTGTCGGGTGTCTTGTCTCTACTGTGTAAGTGATTAAACCTCCATTTTTTTGTTGTATGATTAATGTAAACTCTATATCAGACTTATTTATTCATTTTATATATAAACCCTCATTAGAATCACATATTCCTTGCTTCATTAGTTGCTGCATGAGTTAGGCTATGGGGTTTTGGCTTATTTTAGCTACATAGACTTGGGAGATCTGTTTATATGAGCTAGAGTGATTTGTTTCACCTCAAATTCTGCATGTGAGTTTCACATCATTTCTACTAAGGGATCCAAGTCCCATTTCTCACTTGTATAGCGTTATTTTCTGAATACAGTTGTTTTATTCTTTATATTACTGCATTTCCCCACCCGGGAAGGAGAATATAGATCATATTGTTGCTGAGGTTCTTCCATCTGATGGTGGGATGCTATTTTACATCTATTGAGCTGCGCTAAATTTCCAAGCTCACGATTTGCTGAAGCTACACATTGGTAATAACTCAGATTATTCCCAATAGTGTAGTTGTTCCCAATTTGGAACATTATAATGGTATCAAAGCTTCAATATTGGCTCAGCTTGTGGATTTCAAATCCAATCAAAAGATAAGAAGAAGGGGAGAACAAAATTATGGAGAGGATTAGCTTACTCTCATCCATTTTCAGATCCAAGAAGAAAGAAGAAGAGAAATGCATTGAAACTCCAAGAGGGTTTCAAGGAGGAGAGAGTTGCAGTAAGATCTCTAGGAGGTTTCAAGAAGCAGAAGAAGATGCATGCACTTCCTGTTCTCATAGAGGGAGTGAAGAGCAAGGAGACCACTTAGAGCATGAAATCCTGAGTGGGTATTTGGCAGAATACAAGTGCCAACCTAGGGATTTCAAAGAGACCCTAGATTTTCCTCAGTTTATTCAACTGAGAGAAGAGAGAAGACCTTGCAGCAAAGGAGAGATCAAAGGCAATAGATTCCTATTGTCTAAATTTGATGGGTCAATTACAGCAAGAGCTTGGGCAAGGAAGCTTGAGGCATTCTTCCTACTTCATCTAGTGGAAGAGAAGGAGGCAACAAAAGTTAGAGCGCTGCACCTGGAGGGTGAAGCCAATGCTTGGTGGTGTAGTCACTTAAGCCACACAAGAGTGACTTCCTTCTTTGAGTTCACTCAAGAGCTGATCAGAACCTTTGATGAAGGAAGATCAAAGGAGAGTAGGCCCACACCCCCATGGGAGGGGGCAAGTAACAGCACTATCATAGCCTTGAGAGAGCAGCTTCCTACACCAGCAGTTGGAGCAGCCATGACATGGAAGGAAGGAGCCCTTGCAGCACTACAAGAGGTTCCCGCATCTCACCAAGGTATGGGAAGATTTCCACTTTCACTTACTGCAGCAAAATTTTCTAAGAATGGTGGAAATATGCTTTCATATGGCCCAGGATCAAACATTGTTGCTAAGGTAGAGTAACAAGATTTCACTGCGCTGTGAAAACCTGAAGGGTTCAAGGGATATTTGAACCATCAACCTCATATGTCACTAATGAGTTACACACAACCCTTGAGGTTGGAGTATGAATTCTTGGAGGAGGGAGTGAACTTTTCTCCAAACAAATTCATGCAAGAGCAAATGGAGATAGCCAGAACACCCTCGAGGATGGTTACAGCGCTGTCAAGAAGTAGCAGCAAGGAGGCTTTACCTTCAAGCCACTTGGACCCTCATGGGTTCAAGATAATCATTGATGAGAGATATTTTCTTTAGGTCTCCAAGGAGTTTCATTTCAGCATCCCGTGAATTGCAAGGGGAAAAATCTGATATGGGAGGATGGTAGCCTCTTTTGGAGGAGTGCCAAGATGGAGAATGCTCGGAGGCATTCATCAATGGATAGGTGGATGTGGGTAGAGAGCAAGAAGATGGAAAGTTACTTGCAACTCTATGATACCGGGCAGCAAGAGGCAAGACTGTGTTGGCTACTCTTGAGAGAGTTTGGCCTTCATGTGGCATATCCTTCTTCTAAGGGTATGAGGGAGGAAGATACTTGGCAGAGTACTTGCATCATGGGGCAGCAAGGAGTATGGATGCATTGTGATTATTTGGTCATTTTGCTTTCACTACATCGGTTGTATGATGGAGTTATGATGAGGCAACAAAGACATTTGTTGCTTTGGAGGATTGAGAGAGGGCAAGGACAAAGTTCCTCTCACATTTTGCATGATGTTGCAATGGGAGGAGATGGCAAAATTATGGGAGGATTCTTTGACATAGAACATGTCAGAGAATTTATTTATGAGTTGGTAGGGGCCTATTTGCATAGGTAGACAACGCTGTCACTTTGGGGCATGAGCTTGTTGGTGGAGTGTTCCCAGGATCACTTCATATTTGAGGCACTTGGTGGGCATAGAGGAGGTGAAATTGATAGAGTGGTGGATGGACTCATTGGTTGCTTTGGTATGTTCTCCTTGACTTGGATGTCCAAGCATAAGAAGGAGGATTTTCATGGAGCATGTGATTCACTCCTCTTCATACTGATATGCCATACCACTACGGTGGATTCATCTATGGATCTTGTCACCATCTTGCTTCCATCACATGGTACGAATTCTAATTTTTCACTTATTGATTGTTCAACACAATATTTGTATACTCTTACCATTTCCTTGCAGTACATTGCTCTCCAAAGGGGCAAATTTATCTTTAGGCTCCATGGTCTATTTTTAGCTAGCTATTATGATGGATACAACCATCTAATGTATGATCTGGGGCAAGTATATGGTTGTTTCTTGTGTGCTCAATTGACATATCTAGCCATCTACTATTTACTAGTGGGTGTGATGACTTATACAGCAAGCCATTTGTCAAGAGACAACTTGCCATACCATTTCCTGAAGCTGCAGTGGGGAAGAATACACTGTGACCACTTGGGAGACTGTTGGTACACTCCAACACTACATAAAACCTTCAGTATTTCTCTCATTATGATGTTGATCATGATCCTACTTACTGATATTATTCCTACCTATATGAGGAGCATGATTGGAGGAGGAACACATAGAGTGGATGTGTTCTTGGGGGAGGAGCATCCCCACACTTTCTACATTACATGCTCTAAGGAGAGCATGGGAAGAGACATGGCCTCCACAGCAGGGAAAATTTTAGGGGCGAATTTTAGCCCAAGGGCGAAATTTAAGGGGTTTTAGATTTTAGAGGTAGAACACAACTTGCAGGCCTCGTTTCATCATATTTTCAGACTGGACCCACTCCATACTTTTAAGCACATTCAACCATGAAACAGATACATATAACTCACTGACAGATATCAGTAAACTAGCAGAACAGATCAGACATTTCTTACCACAGACTTCGGCAAACCCTAGTTTGCATACGCGCTTTCCTTTCATTGATGTCGCGTATATACGCGCTTCCGTTTACATAAACCAGCGTATACTTCTGCATATATTACAGAACAATTTCATTGCGCATACGCGCTTTCTCTTCAGCGAAGCCGCGTATATACGCGCTTCCCCTTCGGCGAACTAGCGTATAGATCTTCAACCATTATATAGCAGCATTTCTCTTCAGATCAGATATTCAGTTCAGAATTACCCTTTTACTTCAGACAGATGTTCGCCTCATCTTAGATCTAAGTCTTCCATAAACAGATCTAGCAGATACAAGTACAATTCAGATCTAGATCCCCTTCTTCATCATTGGTGCATCATACATTCAGATCTATCATTCAAACCATCACCCTTTCCATACAGATATAGTTCACAGAGAAGTATTCATTCAAGCTCAGACATCTTGCTCCCACACTCATGATTTGCACAATGAATTTCTTCTCCTTATATAGGTTTATCCTTTTTCAATACCACGGACCCCTTTTTTCAATACCATGAGCCAAAACAATACCATGAGCCTTCAATACGACGGGCCCCTTTTTCAATACCATGAGCGAAAACAATACCATGAGCCTTCAATACGACGGGCCCCTTTTTCAATACCATGAGCCTTCAATACCACGGGCCCACAACTACATTACTTCCGATGGTATTCCTAGACGAGGTCACATAGACGAATCATTACTCAATACAATGGGTCAATACCATGGTGGTTACCCCTGGTTTTGCACTTTATGAGCGCTTTTTCCCATACGCGACTTGGAACGTTGTTTCCCGCGTGCATACGCGACTTCCCCTAGACAAATCCGCATATGCCTAGAGACATACTCTTTTTATCATAGATCTATCACATGCTGAATTCCTTTCTTCATTGCCTTCTGTACTCACTGTAGATACATCAGATTTAGTTCATCAAGACATGTTCTATCAAGCACAACTTCATCAAGTAAGTTTCCATCATCTTGCCATTCAAGGACAACACTCATCATCATATTGCTAACAAAATTCACTTCATATCAGATTTACATCATTTACCAAGTCCATCAAGTCAAGAATAACTTCATCAGGTGGATTGCCATCAAGGACAACACAAGTCAACTATCTCTTGTCTTCATCTTCATTCAGTGGGTTGCCATCAAGGACAACATTCTGCATCATATTGCCAACAATCTCCCCCTTTGGAATTGATGGAAACCATGATGGTGTTTGATTACCACAACAGATAGGTACATTAAGAATACAATGACACCATGTCACATTCCCCATTTTTGACACCATTCTTTTTCTTCATTCAAACACCATGTCACTCTCCCCCTTTGACATCAAGGGAAAAGGGTGGATCAAAACCAACATAATCTCCCCCTTTTCTCCGCATGTGGAAGAAGCGTTCTGCAGATCTGATATATACTGAAGTGGCCAAGCTCTCCCTGAGTTCATGCTGAATCTTCAAACATATTTTTCAATGAAGTACATGACTCTATGAACGTCCTATCACCAAAGACTCATACTTACATCAAATATCCAAACAAGTGGATTTACATAAAAGAATCAAGTACCCAACCAAGTGGGTTTACACATTTTTACAAGTTCTTT
>CM076572.1:1427465550-1427568452 GCA_034641835.2 Pinus albicaulis
TTTAGCTGCATAGACTTGGGAGATCTGTTTATATGAGCTAGAGTGATTTGTTTCACCTCAAATTATGCATGTGAGTTTCACATCATGTATAATAAGGGATCCAAGTCCCATTTCTCACTTTTATAGCGTTATTTTCTAAATACAGTTGTTTTATGCTCTATATTGTTGCATTTCCCCACTCGGGAAGGAGAATATAGATCATATTGTTGCTAAGGTTCTTCCATCTGCTGGTGGGATTTTATTTTACATCTATTGAGCTGCTTTACATTTCCAAGCTCATGATTTGCTGAAGCTACACATTGGTAATAACTTAGATTATTCCCAATAGTGTAGTTGTTCCCAATTTGGAACATTACATATTGCTCCAAAAATTTATCTCCTTGCATTAAGGGTATGGAATTAATGCCCCATCATGGTTATTGCTTGGTGAATTAGTGGGGTAGGGTACCCATCACTTCAAAATGTGTTCCCTCCATGATAAGGAACTATTGAAATGTGTAAGACACAATAATCCTAGCAATGTATCATGTTGTTTTTGGTATTCCTAATGTTACAGATTGCTTGTGTGGAGACTTGTTTGGAAACATAACTATATTCTCATGAATTGAATTTATCTCTATTATTACCCAAGGAAAATCCAAGGGCTACCCATCCCAACATTTTAAAGCTCATCTTGACAAATTTTTTGTTGATTTGTGTGAAAGAATAACATATCTTACTCGATTTAGAGGTTGAGGCCCTCGCATGGCTGGGTTCCACACCCCAACTTTGAAACCAAACAAAATCCTAAAATTTCCAAGCAAGGATGGTATCAAGAAATTTCCACCCTGTTACACAAAAATTTGTCACTGTCCCTGCAATCCCCAACTCGCACACTGGAGGGTCATTTCTGTGACCAATAAGCGGTGTCATGCTTTGCAAATACCATCCTTGCATCCCTTTTGATGAAAGCAAAATTCTTCTTGTTGACATTTCCCTAAGCAGAGCTGTGAAAATCCCTATTTTTGCCTTGGCGTGAGTAGCCCATTACACCCTCTCGCCGACCAAGAAATTTAACACTGAGCCTGCACCAGGTGTTGCTCTATGCCAGTTACACACCTGCTCCAAGCAGTTTATGGATTTTTTTTTTAAAATAGAGGCGGAGGTTCTATCCCAACCACCTCGGGGATGAGTCATTGGGAGTGGTTGAACTAAAACAACCACGGACTCCCTCCTTTAGTTAGTAGTTTCCACCTCCCTTGGAACT
The DNA here is from genome assembly GCA_034641835.2 of Pinus albicaulis. Classification (NCBI taxonomy): domain Eukaryota; kingdom Viridiplantae; phylum Streptophyta; class Pinopsida; order Pinales; family Pinaceae; genus Pinus; species Pinus albicaulis. The sequence goes on from CM076572.1 coordinate 1,427,466,797, forward strand.
CTCCTAAAGGATAGGACTCTCTCCCACCTTTGCAGGGATCCCAACCTCCTCTCTTTCCTCTACACAAGAAACTATCTCCTCTAGTAGATGTTGGAAATATTGTCATTGATGGCAAAGGAGCACAAATGAGCATCACCAAGACAAGGGAGCAGATCAGATTCAAATGGAATTGTTGCAAAGATTTCACACAGGGTTTAATGTATCAGTGGGTTGTGACTTCCCATTTGGGGTTTTTACTTTAATGGAAAACGATGAATAAGAACCACAGAAATTGAATATAGAGGTTAAACCATAGAAGAATTGATTATTGTGAAGTATGTAGAATTAACTTCTGTGTAAAGGAGTGGAGGAGGATTTGAATGTGTATTAGCCTCTGTGTAAAGATGGAGAAAGAAGGTTCCAGAGAAATCAAATTTAAAACTGAAATCCAATGGAAATCCAGCTTCAAACGCAATTTAAACAGAGTTTGCAGGTTAAGTGGTTTTGAAGGAAACCAGACACTGTTGTCGCACAGCCTTTGAGTTGTGAGCGGTTTTTCCCATTTCGAACGCGATCGAATGATATTGCGACACGTCACGAGCACAATACCACCCATTTCGAGTTGCTTTTGGGTGATAAAGTTCTGGGGTCGATTGAACGTGATTGCCATCCGATTAGATCTGTGGAAGATCCGACGGAGTTCGCGTTAAAAGCTGCATGGGAGTTAAAACAAGGTATGGACCTGATGTTGTATGCAATGAAGTTTTATTAAGGGTTTGAAGTCTGGAATTATTTCCGAAGGTCTAAATATTCTGAAGGTTTTTTACTATTTCTGAAGGTTTAATGATATTTCAATGGAGTTTTATTAAAGTGGTTGAAGTTCGGAAATACACTGCCGAGGGGATTTTAACCTTTGTTTAAAAGTAAATTAAACATTTCTGAAGGTTCTGATATTCATTCCGAAAGAGTTTAAAACATTGGGTTAAAGTGAGTTATATTTTTCCAAAGGTTAAAAAGGGGATTTTGCTTCCGAATATTATAAAAGTGGATTATAATGTTTTGAAAGGGAAAAGGGACTTTTAGCTTCCGTGGTGCATTTTTATTAAATAAATAAAGATGACGTGGTAGTGACGTGGCACAATGACATGGAGATGACGTGGACCTGTCCCACATATCGCAAATCGCAAGATCGGAGGGGTGAAGATCGTAAGAGCAAAGTTGCGATGCGAAGGATAGAAGCGATTGTGTTGTGCCGATGCGAAGGGACACGTGGGGGTACAACGCAATATCGCACATCAACGATGCTTATGTGATAAGAATTCGTAAGTCGTAGATTTTGCGATGCGATGGATAGATGCGATGCGATGCTATCGCATATCGCAATCAGTGATGCTCATGTGATAATAATTCATAAGTCGTATAATTTGCAATGCGATTGATAGTTGCGATGCGATGGATAGATGTGATGCGATGCTATCGCATATCGCAATTGACAATACTCATGTGATAAGAATTCGCAAGGTATAAAAGTTGCGATGCGAAGTAGCGAGAAATTCAAGTGGGACCCGATCACATATCGCTCATCACAAGCCCAGGACAAAGTGCAATAAAGGAGCCAGATGTGATGTAGCTCAGAACCATTATTTAAGAGATTTCAAGTCCGGATGTGATGAAACAAACAGAAACAAGCAGTAACATCAAGAGACAAAGAATGAGAGGAAGAAGCAAGAAGTTGCAAAAAGCTCAATTGTTCCTGAAGATCAATTGAACAAGTTTGAAAGATCTCAAAGGAGATTCTTTCCTCCTATGAGAAATGTCACTTGTTATGCCTGCCACAAATTGAGACATATTGCTGCATACTACCAGACAGATATAATCGATTTCAACCAGTAAAAGATGCAGAAATTGAAAAGAATACCTCAAGCAAACAAATGGGGAGGTCAACCCTACGCCAGGTACAGTAATCGTTTCCATGGGTATTATTTTTATTTTAAGGGGTTCGGCCACAGAGCCATGGAGTGAAGAAAGTATGGAAAAAGATTGATGCTTAAAACCCCAAGGAGATGTATGAACAATGGAGAATTCAATCGTACACATAACCCATTTAAAAATATAATCAAATGCTTTATATGCCATCAAATCGGACATATATCTTCCAAATTTCCTCTCAAATAATGTGGTCCATCTTCTCAGAAAAGGTGTCAAACAAATAGCTGCCTGCAGTGGAAAAAGAAGTTGAATAAGTGTGACTTGGCTCTAATATCCCATGATCAGAAAAGCCAATGGTATTTGGACAGTGGATGCTCAAAGCATTTGACTAGAGATAGAAGCAAGTTTTTAATGTAACATTCGACAATGATAAAGCAGGGAAAATCAAGGGAAAAGGCTCAGTCGGTCTGAATAATGGAAGAGGAAAGGCTCAATATGTACTATTTGTGGATGGGATGAAAGCCAATTTGCTAAGCATCAGTCAAACGTGTGATAAAGGATGTGAGGTCCTTTTTAGAGCCCAAGATTGTGAGGTAAGATCAAGCACCACAGGAAAGACCTTGATCAAAGGTGTTAGAACAGAAATTAATGTCTATATAGTGGAAGAAGAGCATGAAGCATGCCACATAAGAAAACTTGATGAATCATGGTTATGGCACAGAAGACTGGGACACCTAAACTTTGACCACATCATCAGTATGAGCAAGAAGAATGCAGTCAAAGATATGCCAGCAATAAATAACCCTTCAAATACCATATGTAAATCCTGCCTACTGGGAAAGCAGACCCGCATATCCTTCAAGACCAAAGAGATACTATCTACAAGTCGGCCTCTTCAGCTTGTACACATGGACCTGTGTGGACCTTCAAGAACTAAAGCACCAAGCGAAGAATCTTATTTCATGCTGATAATAGATGATTTTTCTAGAATGACGTGGGTAGCATTTCTCAAATATAAATCTGAAGCACTTGAGAAATTCAAGATATTCAAGGCATTGGTAGAAAATCAAACAGGATGCAAGCTAAAGTGCATCAGATCAGACAAAGGAGGTGAATTCACAGACTATGATTTTGCAGACCTATGCAATGAGCATGGGATAAAACAACAGTTTACAATTGTAGGTACACCTCAACAGAATGGAGTGGCAGAGAGGCAAAACAGGTCAGTACAACAGATTGCCAGAGCTATGATGCAAGAAAGTAACATTCCCCAAACCTACTGGGAAAAAGCAATACACACAGCTGTTCACATTCTCAACAAAGCTCATCTAAGACCAAATTGTGATAAGACTCCTTACGAATTATGGCATGGTAAACCAGCATCAATCAAGCACTTTAGAGTCTTTGGAAGAAAGTGTTTCATAAAAAATAATGATGAAAAACTGGGGAAGTTTGATGCAAGAGCTGATGAAGGAATATTTTTAGGATATGCATCCAAGAGTAAGGGTTACAGGTGCTACAACAAAAGACTACACAAAATTGTGGAAAGCATTAATGTAAGATTTGATGAAGATCTACCAAACAGAACAAGAAGCACAAGCTGCGCCAATCCTCCAGATGATCATGAAGCTGAGAACCAAGACAATGATGAACATAGCAAGACAACAGAAGATATTGAATTAAACTCAAAAGGTCCCTCAAGACACACTCAAAAGAACCATCCAAAAGATCAAATCATTGGGGACAAGAGTGTGGGAGTCCAGACAAGAAGACAACTTGCTGAATATACAGAAGAATTATACCTAGCCATGCTATCTCAAATAGAGCCTAAGAAGTTCGAAGAAGCCAGCAAAGACAAAAACTGGGTAAATGCTATGAATGAAGAACTAGAACAAATTAAGAAGAAAAATACCTGGGAATGAATTCCAAGACCCACTAGGAAAAATTTCATTGGCACAAAATGGATATTCAAGAATAAGATAAATGAATAAGGGCAGGTAATCAGAAATAAAGCCAGACTTGTATGCAAAAGATATTCTCAAATTGAAGGACTTGACTATGATGAAACCTTTGCCCTTGTAGCCAGAATGGAAGCAATCAAAATGTTTTTGGCCTTTGCATGCTAGCATGATTTCAAGTTATATCAAATGGATGTGAAGTTTGCCTTCCTGAATGGATATTTAGAGGAAGAAGTCTACATGGAACAACCCGAAGGATTCTCCTTAACAGATAAACATGAATATGTGTGCAGGTTAAAGAAAGCCTTATATGGGTTGAAACAAGCCCCTCGTGCATCGTATTCAAGGCTGGACAAATACTTGAAAAAACAAGGGTTCAAGAAAGGAGGAGTATACAACAATTTGTACATAAAGGCTAATGATAATGAACTCTTGATTTTAGTAGTGCATGTAGATGACATCATGTTTGGTAGCAACAAAGATGAGTTAGCAAAAGGATTTGCTGAAGAAATGAAATCATAATTTGAGATGTCTATGATTGGAGAGCTCACCTTCTATTTAGGACTTCAAATTCAACAAAAGAACATAGGAATATTCATTTCGCAAGAAAAATACTTAAGAGAAATGTTGAAAAGGTTTCAAATGGAAGATTGCAAACCTGTGTCAACTCCCATGATCACTGGATGCAAACTATGTGCTAATGATGGATCAACAGATGTAGATCAAAAACTTTACAGATCCATGATAGGAAGTTTGCTATACCTAACAGCTTCTAGACCAGACATTATGTTGGCAGTAGGCCTTGTGGCAAGATATCAAGCAGCACCAAAACAAAACCATTTATTTTCAATCAAGAGAATATTTAGATATCTACAAGGAACTTCACATTATGGTCTATGGTATCCAAAAGGAAAAAGCTTCACAATGACAACATGCACAGATGCAGATTGGACTAGCTGTGTGGATGAAAGGAAAAGCACAAGTGGAGGGGCATTCTATTTGGGAAAAAGTCTGGTGCCATGGCTAAGCAAGAAGCAAACTTCTATCTCTCTATCTACAGTGGAAGCAGAATACATAGCAGCAGCTACATGTTGCACACAAGTAATGTGGATGAAACAAACTCTCCAAGACATGAAGGTAAGCATTGATGAACCCATTTCTATCAAATGTGACAATACAAGTGCAATAAGTATATCAAAAAATCCTGTACTTCATTCAAAAACAAAGTACATCCCAATAAAGTACTACTTCCTCAGAGAACAAGTAGCATAGAAATTGGTGAAGTTGGAATACATACTAACAAAGTAACAAATAGCAGACATATTCACAAAACCTCTTGCTAAAGAACCATTCGAATGTCTAAGAGACAAACTAGGGGTAGTGTCTGCAAATGTTACTCTCTGATATATATATAAGGGCTGCATACAAGAAACAGGATCAGAACAGAAGTCCAGTGATAGTCTGTATTAGTCAAGAAAGCACCATTCCAGGGGGAGAGCAGTCAATAAATTGTCACAAAAGAGCTAGAGCAATGGAGTAGTGCACGGAATAGGTCCTCAAGATCAAATTATTATGAAAAGATAGAAACCACACTGGGAAAAGTGCAACCCTTTGCCATTGATGTCAAAGGGGGTGGAAAAGCAAGCAAAAGAAGAAAGGGTCTTCTAAAAGGCAAGCAGAGAAAGTCCTGGAGGAAGCATTGGAGTATTGCCATCAATGCCAAAGGGGGAGACTGTTGGACATATTGTCATTGATGGCAAAGGAGCACAAAGGAGCAGCACCAAGACAAGGGAGAAGATCATATTCATATGGAATTTTTGCAGAGATGTCACACAGGGTTTAATGTATCAGTGGGTTGCAGCTGCCCATTTGGGGTTTTTACTGTAATGGAAAACGATGAATAAGAACCACATAAATTGAATATAGAGGTTAAACCATAGAAGAATTGATTATTGTGAAGTGTGTAGAATTAAATTCTGTGTAAAGGAGTGGAGGAGGATTTGAATGTGTATTAGCCTCTATGTAAAGATGGAGAAGGAAGGTTCCAGAGAAATCAAAGTTAAAACTGAAATCCAGCGGAAATCCGGCTTCAAACGCAATTTAAACAGAGTTTGCAGGTTAAGTGGTTTTGAAGGAAACCAGACACTGTTGTCGCATAGCCTTTGAGTTGTGAGCGGTTTTTCCCATTTCGAACGCGATCGAATGATATTACAACACATCACGAGCACAACACCACCCATTTCGTGTTGTTTTTGGGTGATAAAGTTCTGGGGTCGATTGAACGCGATTGTCGTCCAATTAGATCTATGGAAGATCGACGGAGTTCGCGTTAAAAGTTGTGTGGGAGTTAAAACAAGGTATGGACCCGACATTGTATGCAATGAAGTTTTATTAAGGGTTTGAAGTCCGGAATTATTTCCGAAGCTCCTAAGATTCTGAAGGTTTTTTAATATTTCTGAAGGTTTAATGATATTTCAATGGATTTTTATTAAAGTGGTTGAAGTTCGGAAATACACTGCCGAGGGGATTTTAACCTTTGCTTAAAAGTAAATTAAACATTTCCGAAGGTTCTGATATTCATTCTGAAAGAGTTTAAAACATTGGGTTAAAGTGAGTTATATTGTTCCAAAGGTTAAAAACGAGATTTTGCTTCTGAATATTATAAAAGTGGATTATAATGTTTTGAAAGGGAAAAGGGACTTTTAGCTTCCGCGGTGCATTTTTATTAAATAAATCAAGATGACGTGGTAAGATGACGTGGAGATGACATGGAAAGGTGACGTGGCACGATGACATGGAGATGACGTGGACTTGGCCTGCATATCACAAATTGCAAGATCGGAGTGGTGAAGATCGTAAGAGAAAACTTGCGATGCGAAGTATAGAAGCGATGCGATGTAATGATGTGAAGGGACACATGGAGGCACAACACAATATCGCACATCGGCGATGCTTATGTGATAAGAATTCATAATTCGTGGAATTTGCAATGTGATGGATAATTGTGATGCGATGGATAGATGTGATGCGATGCTATCACATATCGCAATCGGTGATGCTCATGTGATAAGAATTCGTAAGTCGTAGAATTTTCGATGTGATGGATAGTTGCGATGCGATGTGATTCTATCGCATATTGCAATCGTCAATACTCATGTGATAAGAATTCGCAAGGTATAAAAGTTGCGATGCGAAGTAGCGAGAAAGTCAAGTGGGACCCAATCGCATATCGCTCATCGCAAGCCCAGGACAAAGTGCAATAAAGGAGCCGGATGCGATGCAGCTCAAAACCATTATTTAATAGATTTCAAGTCCGGGTATATATGATTTCCCTTTTTAAATCGCATCGGAAAGAAAAGGATCCATATAGCAAAGAACGTTTGAAACGCCGGAGTGCGATAAAGCGATAACCGTTGGATCACGGAGTAGAGATCTACGATGCATATTAGAAGTGCTAATTTGGGCATCGATAAATGTGCAAGATTGGCAGAAACAAAAAATTTATGAAAGTATAAGGTTTCCCTTTGATAGATCGCATCGGGAGAATGAAAGAGCAACATAGAAACGAAGAAAAAGAGAAATAGCCGAAACGCCAAGATACAGCCTGGTTGGACCCATCGCAGATCGCATATCGAGAGATCAGATGGACGAAGGCACATGGGATATCTGAATCACTGACGTGTGATATAGAGATCAGATGTGATAAAGATCAAAGCCGAAGCCTAAATAATTTCAAGTCCGGAAGTATGTGGATTTCCTTTGTTAAATCGTTTTGGAGAGCAAAGGAGGATTAAAACGTAAAACAAAAAGGAGAGTATGAACGCTGGTAGAAAGGCTCGGGTAAGGACCTGACACAGAGAAAAGGGTAGAATCATGTGTTTAGAAGATTGGTCAAGGTTGATCATGGCAAGGAAAGGCTCGTGCAGTTAAAAGGACCTGTTCACGTGCAGAACAGTTAGAACTACAATACCAGGTAGAGAAGATAAAGGGACAATAGGCAGAGAAGACAAAATAAACAGAAAAGAAAGAGGCCAAAAGGGTTGAATTGAAATGTTTCATTGTAACTGTAAATGTATTATTGAATTTCTATTGTTTGTGATGTAAAGGAAAGTCTCCGTAGGCAAGGCAAAACTACACTGTAATGCACAAATGTATACATTTTGTTACATTATTCTGGACAAGAAAATGAGAAGGGGGAATACAAAGAGTCATGCCTATTCATTTCGAATTTCCTGTGGAATGCAAACATTTATGAGGTGATCCCTATAAATAATGTTACCATCATATGCATGAGTGTGAGAGAATGAAGAAATAAGTGAGAAAGAGTAAGAAGAAGAAGGAGCAAACAGAGAAGCTGTGAAGATCCAGGGATAAAGGTAGATATGAAGGGTGAAGGACAACAGTGAAGAAGGAATATAGTAGAGCTGATATCCAGGTAAATCAGCATGTGTTTTCATAGTAATGTGAGGAAGTTGGTGCTTCCATATCAAGTTGCAGCTTGATAGATGTCCAGTTGGAGCTGGCTGAGGTAGGAGCCTCCTGTAGGTTGTAGCCTGCAGAAAATAGATGGGAGTTGGAGCTTCCTTGCAAGTTGTAGCTTGCAGAATTGAGGTAGCAGCCTCTTGTAGGTTGGAGCCTATAGAAAATCAGTGGTGAGAGGGAGTTGGAGTTTGCCTTTGTATCAAAACAATAATAAGATGTGGTTTTCTCCCTTATGGTTTCCACTTATATTTGTTGTCTATGTGCATGATGATCATGTGTTAATATTCTGTATTTAATCTGCTTAATACCTGTTGCTCACTTATTAAGATTGTTGTTCCATTGAATATTAAGTTGATCACAAAATTAAGCTGTAAATAAGTGTAAAAGAAAGTTTGAAAAGACCATGACTGCATTAAACTGATTCACTCCCCCCCCCCCCCTCTCAGTTTAACCAAGGGTTCAACAGTAGAAGCTAGTTGAATGGCTGAATAGCTGAACTAGGAGAATTATACTATAGCTAAGCTGCTAGAGAAGATAGAGTAAGAAAGATTGTTTTGAGAGAGCTCGAGTCAATGACTTCTGAGAGAGCTTGAGTTTTAATTCCCTGACCAACAGTTGAGACACACTTCGTCTGAACCTCGCTAGAGGAGAATGCAACGTCAAAGCACCGGTTGTACTCTTCCTTCTACTCATTAATATACATGACTACTATTTGGTTCCACTATTGTGTCATGATGTTTATTTGATGCGATATGTTTAGCCCTCTTTGACTCGCTAATAGTTGTGAATGAAACTATTCTGTTATATGTTGTTCTTGTTCTTTGTCTTATGTGCAGGTATCTGAGCATGACAACAAACGGATCGTGACTTGCCAAAGCAAGAGCAAGAGGCTACTACTCTTTCTGCAACATCGACAACGTTGGATTCAAGGTAGGTGGATCTACTATATCTTTTTTTCATTCATTAACTAGGAAGCAACACTTTAGTGTGTCCTTTTGTTACTAGACCACCCTAGGGCTAGAGGGATCGTCTTTGTACACAGAGAGGATTTACCTTCATAACAAATTGGCGACTCCACTAGGGAATCCGTGCAAGTTTGTCATGTTATCCTGTTGGGTTGGTTTCAATTATTAGTTCTATCTATCTTTTTCTGGTTTATTTGTCGATTTTCCATTATTTGTTCGGCTCCAGAAAGTCAAGGTTGACCTCTACTCATTAGGTTATGGTTTTTCCACTTTTTCCCATAGGTTTCCAGCTTGGCGCTTTTTTTTTTTTCCTAGACAGTCGCGCCGATTGGCATAGGTTGCTCTTTTAGCACTCGTGCCAACCTCTATACGGCGCGAATTACAACCTTACAGTCGTGCCAACCCCTGTAGTTTTTGGTCTGATCTCCCTAATGCGTACTTTGGTCATTTGTTCTTGTTTCTGGGTTATTTTTTGAGTGTGTTTAAGCCTTTGAAGATTGTGTTGAATACTGTAGACTTGTTTCCCTTAGTTGTTTGTCCGTTTTCCTGCCGGTGTCATTTAAAACCTTAGGGTTTCTAGGTGCTCTTGCACACCGAGTCTTCTGTTCAGGAATAAGTCTCTTTGATTGTTATCAGTCTCGTTGCAGGTTTTTAGACTGAGTTTTCTTGATCCTTTTTTTTTTTGATTGCATGGTATTTTCGTTTTTCGATTAGTCCTTCTTCTTCAAAGACTTTGAGCTTAGATTTCTTCGCTTGTTTGGATCGTTTTGAGAACTCTCTTTCTCATTTGAAAGTTTGCTCCATTAGTTTGCATGTTTTCATGTTTGTTTCACTTTGGTTGAGTCATTCAATTTCAAAACCTTACATTCATAAAACTCAAACTAGTGTTTATTTTGTTCTCCATTGAATTAGTACAATGTGTGCTTCATTTCATTGAAAATTAAAAAAAAAAATCAAAAAATATCTTTGCATTCTTTTGTTGCATCAAAAAGTGAAACGTTCCTTTACATAACTAGCATTTCTCAATCTAGGAAGGAAATTTGTTTTCGATTGATTGCATTAAAGGCATTAGAAGTTTCTTCGCATGTTTTCTTTGTTTTCTTGTTTGAAAGATTTCTATCCTTCTTATAACTAGCATTCATTGAATTGAAATGGTGTTCATTTGCATAAAATTTTCATCTAGGAATTTGAGCTATACATTCGATAGGGCCTGGAAATTGAAACATAATTCAAGATTATATTTAAAATTTACTCAATAAACCTAAGGCAACATTGGAACCTAACGAAACATTTCTAGTGGTCTAGGCTAGAGACGTGTTCCGGCATCTTAAAACCTAGCAGCCGGCGCTCGCCTTCTAGCTTCAGACAGCGCTAGTACAGACTTGTGCTCCCCATACTGTTGTGTATATAAAGGGAGACCCTTCTAGGTTGCAATCCTTTTATCCATAGGAAGCCGAGTCTGCCTCCTTGTAACCATGATACACCGAACACAACATTCGGGGAGACTACCTGCACGTATGTCAAGTCCTTGGTCATTTTTTTTTCATTTGATCACCAAGGTGTATATGGCATTTCACGAAAACTTGGTACACCCTCTTGCTTAGAATTCCTGAGAAGTCATTTTGATCTTTTCGTGACTCTTTAAATAAGAGAAGAGATCATCAAGCACTTGTCCTTTCACGTTCATTTCAAATTGAAAGTGACTAGAGTCATATTTTTCCTGTTTCTCGACTCTTAAAACATGAAACAATGAATTTTGGTTTCAGTGTTATAAAATTAATCACCTACGATTACACGCCCATTAAAATTTTTTTACTTAGTCTAATTGATTTCCTTGGTTCTTGATTTTGGTACCTTCTATTGGTTATATCTTTTCCTTCCTGTTCTGATTTACAGTCAAAGTGGCGGAACATCCAGTTTCGTCATCTTCACTGCCTCCTAGTGGTAGTTATTTTCCGGACGCTTCTTTCAAAACCCCTCAATCCACTAGTTCTGTCGAGTTCTCGTAGCCTATTCTTCTGTATATCCAACCCCTTTCTACTCGGTCTCCACTTGATGAACCAATTGAATTCAATTGGCCTCCTTCAAGTGCTTGGTCTGGTTTTGGGGACGAAGGGGAATTTTCTCCTCTTACATCTAGATCGCCTTTTGTTGCTGCTGTGGTACCTCCTAGTCCCCGTAGTCTTTTCGAAGATCTTACGGTAGATTCAGATATGGATTCCTCCAGTTCTATTGGCAGTGAAGGAATGCTTGTATCCACAGGAGAGTATCAACTCTTTCCTGAAGATAATGCCTCTGTCCAATATTCTTCGCCTTCGGTGTCACTTATGGCTGGCTATAGGTCTCTGAGTCAGATTATGTCTGGTGTTGCGTCCATTGCACAATCCAACATAATAAATCCTCCTCGGAGTTTGGTCCAATCTTCGTCAGTACCGTACCTTCGGTGTCAGATCCGTCGATTACTATTACATATGTTCTAGTCCAACCTATAGTCTGTGTGGCTTCTAGTTCAGTTTCCACTACTCCTATGATTCCTGGCGGTTTCACTTTTGAAGAATATATGTTGGTTGTTCAACAGTAGAATTCTCAGGGTTCTCAGCAGTCTCAGGCTCCTAGAGATCCTCGTTTTCATTACTATGATGTTGTTGGTAATCCTGTATATGTATATCCACACCATTATGATGAGCGTGGGAATCCAATTTATATGCCTCCTATAGATCCTTAACAGGCCATTTATGATCCTTATTATTCTGTTACTCGTTTGGGACCCACTTTTCCTGTGCAACCCTCTGGCTTGCAAGGACAACCCTCTCAGGGACAACCTTTAGCTCAGTAGGGCCCTGCTTTCGGTCCACAGGGACAACCATATGGTCCACAAGGAAAACCTTTACAAGGAAAGCCATTGGTCCAACATGGATAACCCTATGGTCCCTCGAGTCAACCTCTGAATCAACCAGGATCATCTTTTGGTCCTTGGGGGCAAGTTTATCTGTCATAGGGACAACCTGTTGCACCTCAATCACAACCGCACTTTCAGTATGGCCCAAATATTGTGCAACCAGGACAACCCTTTGGTCCTTCTCTGGGTCAACCTGGTCATCAGGGACAACCTGGTCTGTCGCAACCATCAGGACAACCTTTCCCACAAGGTCAACCTGATGGCCCTCAACAACTAGTTCAACAGCCGGTTCAACCAACTCAGCAACCGTCGCAACCTGCCCACTAGTAGATTCCTTCATTTCTGCAGCTGGTTTTACCTGTCTATCCTGCTCAACCTGCTCCGCAAGGTCAACCTGTGCAACTGCAGGGTGCTTATTACCGTCAAGTTTCCTATCAACCAGTATATAATGCACCCCAAAATCCGTACCCTCAAAATCAACCAGCATATAGTGCAACTCAGATTCCGTACCCTCAAAATCAACCTGTGTATCAACAACCTCAAAGTCATACGTACATTCCGCAGCAGAATATTTATGCTACTCAACAAGGACCTCAGTTTTCTGCTTTGACTCAATATCCTAGTCCTCAATCTCAATATCAACCGAATTATCCTATTTTTAATCCCTATGATCTGAATCCTTTGGGACAGAATATATGGGGACAGAATCCTGCTCGGACTGGGTGGAATATACATACAGGTCCTTATCAAAGACCTTCGATGACTTTCAATACTCAATTACCATTTCTTGCTACGTTGGAATTACCCGATGTGTCGAAGTTGAAAAATGATCCTATTCTTCACAATCCATATTGGCCTCCAGTTCCGACCAAGATTCCTGGTGATTGTCCTAAATTTGAGGGTAAACCTGGTGAAGACCCCCAAATGCATGTGATGACTTACCACTTGTGGTGTTCTTCTAACTCTTGGGTTGAAGATTCTATTTGTCTCCATCTTTTCTAGCGAACTCTTACTGGTGTCGCTGCAAAGTGGTACATTGAGCTGTCTCATGGAGTTTTCCAAGATTTCAATTCTTTGGCCATGGCATTCCTTACACATTTTCAGTTACCGATCCGCTATGAGACCGGGATGCATCTCCTCAATTCATTGAAACAGGACCGAACTACTCATATCTCAGATCATATTCATGAGTGGCGGCGTCATCGTCGCTTGATCAAATTTGAGATACCTGATCAACTTCTGACTCATTGGTTCACTACCTCCTATGTCAGTCAGATTGCCAAAGACATTGCTATGGGGGCATGTGTGACCGAGGAACAAGCCATTACTTACGCCCAATACCTTGATCTCATGTATTCTCAGTCTGGCGAATTGTACGATATCTTGCCTGATGCTCCTTGACCTGGAACTTATAAACTGCCAGTGACTCTATCCATTGATGGTATTATTGGTTCCGTATCATAGACTTCTCAGAAGTCTCCTTCATCTAACTCTGGGAAGCAGAATTCTACTTCATCCAATAATGTCGCTTCTCAGTCAACTTCAAATTCTGGCACACCCGCAGAAGTGAATGCTTTTCAGGCCAATCCTACAGATAACACTTCCAAAGGTAAGAAGAAGGGTAAAGGTAAGGCTAAAGCCGATACCCCGAAACAGGATTCTCCAAAACCTCGTTTTGCTGATAGTTCTCAACACAAACCAAAGTATCCTTATTTGATTTGTGATGATGAGCACTTCACCAAGGACTGTCCTCGATGGTCTGAAGTGAGTTGATTTCTTAAAGGCACCCAAGGAGCTCCGGCCATTCTTAAAGAAACTTTCCCTCAACAGACTCAGATGGTAGATCATCCTCAGTCCTCTGCTCCATTTGGTTCGTAAGTATTCATGATGAACGGTTCTGCACTTGTTTCTATTGCCACTCGATCGAAAGATTATTCTGGTTCGCGTCAGGCAGTGGGGTAAAATATTGTTCATGGTCATCCTCCTCCTCCTATTTCTGGCCCTCTTGAGATTGAACGGCCTAGCACCGAATCCGTTGTGCGACCATCTTCCAAAGGTGTGCTCCATAAGTCTTCGTATAATCCCAACGCCCGTGCCGCTCAGCATTACAGTATTGTTGAGGATTTGGCTCAGGCGGCGTCCGCAATGTCTGCATTAGAAGTAATCTAGAGTTGTCCTTCGCAACGGAAATCTTTGCTATCCACGATAGGTGGGATTGATCTTGCCGATACTAGCTTGTTTGCTTTCGATTTAGAGAATTTCGTCTCGCGACTCCTACACCAAATTGCGCTCATCATTCAAGTTGGTATACACGGTGTTGGGGTTCCCATGTTTTGGCCAGATTGGCAAGACCAAAAGATGAGACAACATCAGAACCGCTTTCAGACCTCAGGAACTAGCCCTCCTGGGTCCAGAGAGGGATCTCTCTATGATTGTCAAAGGCATATGTCTTTGAAGTTCAAAGGTTAAGATATTAGGCTAGTTATGGGCGCAATGTTTAGTTGTTTGATGCTTGTTTGGTTGTTGGGAACTGGAAATAAGGGCTCAACATGAGACAAGGTTGAGCAAAGAGGATTTTGGGCAAAGGGGAGATAATTTTAGAGAAAATTCAAGACCATTGGGAAAATGGAGTCAGGAAAGGGTTTACTTGCTATTCAATATGCAGGCTTTCAATTGGGCTAGTCATCTAAAGCATTGGATCTTAAAGATGATAGTATGGCTTGAAAGGGTAAGAGGGAATGTGATCGCAAGGAAACCTCCAAGGTGACCTTTAGAGATTAGACCCAGAGACAGGACACACCATTGAACACCTGTGATCTAGAATCCAAAGGCTAACTCTTCGGACAAGGAAAACATTAAAGATTTAGAACACAAAGCTAAAAACCTGAGATCAGAGAGATACTTTGAACTCTCAATGCTTCGGCCTCCAGCTTAAGGGAACTTGTCAGGGTTTAACCAACTGAAAAGGATCCTAGTGAGATAGAGACCAAATTCTAGACCTCCTAGTGTTCCCAATTCGTTCAATTAAGTCCTAACAAGAACATCTAAGAAATTGACCTCATTAATTCATACATCAGCTAGCGATATATCTGAACACTACACTGGTTAAATCAATTGAAATCAATCCTCAGATACACATATAGCAAACAAACATTAAAGGCAGGGAGAGAAGCAACACGGGGTACCTAACAAGGGTAAATCCTATGCCAAATTTCTGATGCGTGGCAGAAGAAATGTAATGGAATGAAATAAAACACAGAGATAGAAAATATCACCGGCTGCTTTAAATCAAGATCCAAAGAAATGTGCTTGTCATATTAAGAGCAACACCAGTCATGTACAACATTGTCAACAACTTGAATATTCAGTCTGAATACATCTTCCTCAGCCTATCTTACAACTTTAAACAGAAACTGTGTCTCAAAGGAAACAGCTTGCAATTCTTAGATATCCGATCAACAACCTTTATAATGAGTTTCTTCATGAATTTTATAGCTGAAAGATGAGAAGAAGAGGTAGGTGAAAAAATAAATGTAGCATTAAAGCTCAGAAGAGGAAGAGGGCCGAGGCCCATTCTGTTTTAAATTCTGTGCATTTATCTCTGGTACTCTTTGGATGGAAGAGTGATCTTCGTCAGACTTCCATTTACTCCAGGTATGTCTCTGATGTACTCTGGCTGTAGTACTCTGTAGTACTTAGGTGAATAAACAAAAAGCAGATAAATGACCTTCAGGGCTACCATGCCGTGTAACAAATGCTCTGGCTAGCATTAGAACTATTGTCAAGGCGGACATTTTCTCAGGAACATGATATAGAATGAAAACAATATGGGTCCTTCATCCTTTCGTGGGAAAGAACATTCTGCTGATGGTGACACTGATGTATTGTTTTCTGCGCTTGGGCCTTCTGTGTGATTTATGAGGTCTTCAATCTGGTACATGGCCTTTAAAACTTTGAATTAAGGCTTGTATATTTTCAATGATGTGCAAAAGGACTCCTTAATTCTGTACTGATACTCTTTGCCGCTTCAACTGTCTTTGTCAGTGAAAATCCGAGCTTTGGTGGCGTTGGAAGGGTTTTGTACAGTTAAAACTCTGCACCTTTGATGAAAATCATGCTCCAGTATCCTCCTAGGCTCTTCTCTATGATATCAGGCTCTTATCCTCATTTTCACTGAGCTCCGTGTCACTTGTAACAGTGACCGTGTACCATGGTGGCGTCTACTGCCTATACCCTGCAAAACACACGACTTTGTTAAGAATTGCATGCATGGAAGGACGGATGTAGTGGAGAGTCAAGAGGATGGCAGCGCGGCGGTGGTAAAAAAGATGAAGTAATGGTGGAAAATGCAGAAATAAGGTGTAAACTGCAACTGATAGGGTTTCGGTGGAGAAATGTGCATGGGTCGTTCGATCATGGTTCAGTAGCGAAGATCGACGGTGGAGATTTAAATAGTGGGATGGCTTATGAAAGTTGGGTGGAAAGCATAGAATTTAATGTAAAACATTAGAATATAGACGTTTTGGCGGGATGATATCATGTTAATGCAAAACAAATGTTCGGACCTTTGAAACAAAATCTAAAGGAAATGCACGTAAAACATGTGAACTGAGTTTGAAAGGTGGGACCCGGTCATGGGTGGAGGGAAATTCATTTAGGACCGTCGGATCTCAGGAGGGGATCGATGGCCACGATCCAATCGGAGGGGAGAAATGGGAGGGTTGACACCCCGATGAACGATGGCGCGATTGGTTTATGACCGTCGGATCTTGGATTAAACGGAAAGTCAAGATTGGATTGGGGAATCACAATCGCAAAGGGCGGAAGGTGGCATCATTTGGAAATTGCGATTGCGATTAGAGCAGGAAAGCCAGGGCCGTCAGATCAACAGAGGAATCGACGGCTAGGATTGGATTGGAAGATCGAAATCGGGTAACACGGCAAGACCTTTGCGACTGCGATGGGGGCGGGGATGCGATTGAGCGCCATCCGTCCGATCCGGGTCTAGATCAACGGCGGAGATTGAATTGGTGGGGAGAAAGGAATGGAGCGACGGGAGGGGAGCGGGATAAATATGAACCGTTGGATGTGGAGGGATGGACGGCTCAGATCGGATCAGGGAATTGCAATCGCAAAGGGCGGAAGGTGGCATCATTTGGAAATTTCAATTGCGATTAGAGCGGGAGTGCGATTAGCGCCGGGCCGTCGGATCCAAGTGATAGATCAACGGTGGAGATTGCGGCGGAGGTCTATAGACCAAAACCCAATCGCATTGGAAATTTTAGTTAACACAGAGATGCGCTCGCCTGACACCTACGATTGCGATAAGTGCCTTGAGTCTTTGCGTCTGGTTCTGGCGTTGGGTTACGTAGGGAAGTGGTTTGCGGGGCTGGGCCAAAAGGGGCTAGGCCTTATCATAAGATGTAAAATGGGTTTTTGGCCCTTTTTAATGCATTTTAGGACTGGGAAAAGGTAATGATAGAGGGAAAAAATGGGAATTAGACCAAACAAGGGGGGTGTGTAGGATTTAAAGGGGATTTTGGGAGGATTTCTGGGATAAAAAGGGAACTTTGACAAAGGGGAAAAAGGGTTGAAAAGGGACATTCTGCAGGGATACAAGGGATAAATGTAGGCCTTTTGGAGCACAATGTTTTTTGCAATCAGTGAGACTTTTTGGATGGAAACAACAGTGAGGATATTTAAAAAGGCAATGGACACACAGAGGCTTCAAGGATGAGAGATTTTCATGGGAAATGTATCTCTTGAAGGCTCATAAAGCAATTTAGCCACCTGTTTGCTTGACAAAGATTTCATAGGTGGCTAACACACGGTTGGAATATTCACCGGGCCATCGTGGACGAGGGTGCATCCACCTGTGTTATGTCATCTACTTGTTGGAAAGCCATTAGTTCTCCAACTCTTACCTCATCACCCAATGCCCTTGAAGCATTTGATGGAAGAGAATCTAAACCTCTTGGTGTTCTCGCTAGTTTTTCGATCACGTTAGAAGGGAAGACAGTCAATGTCGAGGTTGAAGTCGTTGATGCAAAACTCAATTATAATCTTCTCCTCGAACGCAGTTGGACTCACGCCATGTTGTGTGTTTCGTCCACTCTCTTTTATGTTCTGAAGTTCCCGCACGAAGGAAAGATTATTACTGTTGATCAATTATCTTTTTTCACTTCTTCTTCTGAGAACAATGTTTCGTATGTGGACAAGATTCCTACTCCCAAAGAGAGTGTGGGGCCAGGCCTTTTCAAAGATCCTACCCTCATGGGTGTTTTCCCTCTTCCACCACCGAATACTATTCAGTTCAACATGATTTCTCAAACCGATGACCCCTACGTTATCCCTTCTCCTGAACAAATTGATTCGTTCGGTGATTCGATGCCTTTGAGTCTGATTGAAATTGATTATTGTAAACTCATTGCTACATCGAATACTTCGTCCTATGATTATTCTCCTTCGAGCCTGACTCTTTACATCTATTCTCAATCCCCTTGGCTTGGTGATTTTGATTCACCAGATCCTTTGAAAGAAGTGTTTCATTCCGATGAAGCTATCGTGGAAACCCTGCCTCTCGACGATCTTTCATGGGATGATGGTCATCATCGTTCCTCATTTCTACCAAGCCTCAGAACCATGTCTACCTGTCTTGAGTATTTTTCCTCTCAGGTTCCTTCTCCTCCGCTTCAAACACCTATTCAGGTCCATGAAGTTTTTTCGGAAGGTAACTTGAGTAACATCACTCAGACGATGCCTATCAACATTTCCATTAAACTGGGAATAGTCGAGAACATCCATATTGGGGTTACTTGTTCTTCGGATGAAGTGCAAGTCTATACTAGCATTTTCTGTGAATTCCGTGATGTCTTTGCATGGTCCTATGAAGAAATGTCCGGCATTGTTCCTAGTATCGTGGTACATGAGATTCCTACTTAGCCCGGTTCAAAACCTGTTCGTCAGCGTCTTCGTCCGGTACATCCTAGGAAAGCTACTGCCATTAAGGCTGAAGTGGAAAACATTTTGAAATCTGGCTTCATTTATCTGATTCCCTTGACAGAATGGGTTTCTAATATTATTCCTGTAGACAAGAAACAAGGCACTATTCGTGTCTGTGTTGACTATCGTGATATCAATCAAGCTTGTCCTAAGGATAATTATCCTACTCCTTTCATCGATCAAATCATTGACAACTGTGCTGGGAGTGAGATTTTTTCCCTTATGGATAGTTTTTCGGGTTATAATCAGATCAACATTCTCCTGACTGATCAACATAAGATTGCTTTCATCTGTCCTTCGGGTACCTTTGCATATAAGAAACTTCCCTTTGGTTTGAAGAATGTTGGGGCCACATTTATGTGCGCAATGTCTTATGCCTTTCATGATATTCTTCACATTGTTCAGCCTTATATGGATGACCTTCTCGCTCATTTAGTTAAGCATAAAGACCATCCTGACCATCTTCGTCAGAATTTTCTTCGTTGTAGACAATATAACATTTGGCTTAATCCGCAAAAGTGTGTCTTCTGCGTTGATTCCGGTAGACTCTTGGGTTTTATCGTTTCCAAAGATGGAATTCACCTGGATCCTCTCAAGGTTGAGGCTATTATCAATCTCCCCTCTCCTTCCTCATTGCATCAGTTGCAGAGTTTACAAGGGAAAGCTAATTTTCTTCGCCGTTTTATACCTAACTATGCCGAAGTAGCTAAAGGATTCACACGATTGTTAAAATAGGGCATTCCTTTTTATTGGGATGAGATCGCTCAGACACCTTTTTATGTGTTGAAAACATTGTTGGTCAATGCTCCTCTCCTGTGCCCTCCAGATTATCATCGTGATTTTTCCCTTTATTTGGCTGTCGCTTTCAGCACGATTGCCATGTTTTTGGTACAAGACGATGATGACAGTCATGAGCATGTTATTTATTACTTGTCACGTAACCTTATCGACCCTGAAACGCGTTATGCCCATGTCGAGAAGTTAGCGTTGGCCGTTGTTCAAGTTGTTCAACGTTTTCGTCATTATATTCTTTTGTGTATAGTGACGGTGATTTCTGAATGCAACCCCATGACTTACATATTGTCTCGAAAATTTCTGGGGGGCAAGTACTCAAAGTGGAATGTCATCCTCTAAGATTTTGATTTGGAATTTACTGCTGCCAAATCTAAGAAATCATTGGTCTTTGTTGATTTACTTTGTTCTCTACCTTCTGAATCCGCTCCTTCTCGTTCTGAGGATGTCATTCCAGATGATTCACTTTTCTTGATTAGCACCCTCGATCCATGGTACGGTGATATTATCATCTATCTCTAGAATTCATCTTTTAGATCTGAGTTGAAAAAGGATGCCCGCCGCCGCATCCGCCATTGGTCACAACCTTATCGTATAGTTGGAGATACTCTCTATCATATTGGAGTCGATTCCATACTCCAACGATGTTTGACTCTCAAGGAAGCTGAGAAAGCTTTGAATGGTTGTCACAGTGGCGCCTGTGGCAGTCACATATCTAGTTATGCTACTTCACAGAAGATTCTTCGTGCTGGTTATTTTTGGCCTTCTATTTTCAAAGACTGTATTGTCGCAGTTCGTAAATGCCATGATTGCCAAATTTATCAACACAAGATGCGTGCGCCACCTGTTCCTCTTCATCCTGTCATTACCTTCGGTCCCTTTGCAAAATGGGGCATTTATTTTATGATGTGTAACCCTTACTCGGCCGGGGGGCATGCTTATATTATCGTAGCCATGGACTACTTCACCAAATGGGCCGAAGCAATGCCTACACTTGTCGCTGATGGTAAGACAGCTGCTAAGTTCTTATTAAATCACATTATTGCTAGGTTTGGTGTCCCTCAAGCCATCGTTACCGATCATGGTTCCCATTTTTGGCATTATATGGTGGTGGAGTTGACTTCTAAGTTGGGTTTGCGTCACGACAGCTCAATGCAGTACTACCCTCAAGCCAATGGCCAGGTTGAAGCTGTGAACAAAGTTATTGTCACAATGCTTCAACGTACGATTGGGATCCACAAATCAAATTGGCATCTCATGTTATTTTTGGCTCTCTGGGGTACCGAACCTCAGTGAAGAACGCAACCGGGTTCACTCCTTTCTAGTTAGTTTACGGCCTGGAAGCTACTCTCCCGATTGAATGTGAAATACCTTTGCTCAAGTTGGCTGTTGAATTACTGCCAGATACTACGCCAGAAGAAGAGCGTCTCCTTTATTTAGAAAGGTTGGATGAAACCCACCGCTTTGATGCTCTTGTTATTGAAGCACAGAAAAAGCGGGTCAAAGCTCATTTTGATCAATTAGTTTCCCCTCGTTCTTTTTTTGAAGGAGATCTTGTCCTCTTGTACGTCCAAGCTCGTTATAAGTTGGGGGCGGGAAAATTTCAACCTATGTGGCATGGGCCCTACATCGTTAAACGTGTGTTGTAAAATGGGGCCTATGGGCTAATTGACTGCGAAGGTCATCCTCTTGAACATCCCAGAAATGGGTTGTATCTCAAAAAATATTATGCATGAGTCATTCATGTGTAATAGGTGTACATAGATGTTGTTTTCATTTTTGTACATGTTTTCTAGTTTGGTATGCTTTGTGAGCATTTTCCTGCTTATTGGGTCTTTCTTATTGTGCAGATGTCTATTACCCCTTATGTCGGTTTCTTAGATGGTGCTTCCCGCAGTACCAGGAATTTGTCTTCGGCAGCCTGGGTAATTTATGATCCTGCTGATGAGTTGATAGATCTGCAAGGTATTTGTCTAGGACGAACTACAAAAAATGTCATTGAATATAGCGCTGTCATTGAGCTATTGACTGAGGCAGTCAACCTCGGCATACGCACATTGCTTGTAAATCTAGATTCACATCTTGTTGTTCTACAACTCAATAATCATTATTCAGTTAGAAATCCGCACATTCTGAGATTGTATTTAAGTATTAGTTTGTTGGAAAGACATTTTGATTTTATTACCTATCAACATATTCCTAGACGAATGAACACATTAACTGATACAGTGGCTAACATTGTATTAGATAGAAATTTGCATAATTTGTAAAAGCATCATCATATGTAAAAGATCCATGTAGGGAAATATATATATCGCATGTTTGCAACTATGTGCATCATAACTTCAAAAAATACATGTGTGTTTATGTTACATCCCAAGACATCATGTCTCTCAAAATATGCAGATAAAATAAAACCTAGGTGTCTAATCAGCATGGTGCTTGTGATAACATGTCACGGCTCATACTAGCCGCCTCAGCAAGCGGTGAATTTGGCTGGGCACCCATACGGTATGTCTCTGGTAGGCGTGAGGAACATCATCAAAACGTGCATAATCTGGGACTCCTCATGTGATCCCCTCCAGGTTGCGCACTATCTCATCTTCCTCGCCGCCCTCGCCTTGAGGGTCGAAATTGCGAGGGATTCGCCTCACTATCGGTGACATACTGACAGGTCTCTCTAGGCCAAAGTCTGCAATTACATGGATTTAATGACAGAACATGCATAAATAAAAAAAATCATAATACTCATAAAACTTAAAAAATGAGTCTCACCCAAATCTTCTCCCTCCAGAAGTGGGAGGTCTGGATCATCAGTCAAATCTGTGCTAGAGTAGGGCTAGTCCTCCACGCCAATCAATTGTCGACGAAGCCAATCAAATAATTCTGGTCTCCAAGACATCTGTTGGCTGCCCCCTGCCCTTGGCATCAGAGCTGCCCATCGAGCCATCCATGGTTCTCTCACTGGTGGTGTCGAAACTATAACCTCTTGTCGCTGAAAAATGGGTAGGCGTTCCAAGAAGAACAATACTAGAATATATCCATAACCAAGTTGTTTTAGTTTGGTCTTCTTGCATTTGGTTAGTTGACACTTCATGTTTATGGTCACGACCTCTGCCCAATTGTAGATGGTCGGTGCCATGCAGTCTACAACAAGAAGCAACTGTGTCTTTGTTGCTTCATGCGGCGCTTGTGATCCCGCAGCCCGTGTGATGGTATACAATACCACGTGTAGTGTCAAATCTGGGATAGTTTGTATATCAACTTTTCCACTACTTGAACCCTTCCGTGCTCCTCAACATACCTTGTCTATCACCATGGTCATGTTTTCCATGCAGGGCCAGGTGCCGGTTAGGAGTGGTGCTGCACCTCTCCACGATAATCCTGTGATGAAGTACACATCAGAGACATCAATCTCAAGTTCTTGATCCGGAAGGATGAACTTCTCTTGATTTTTGTCCCATATACTGATCAGATACTATAGTAATTCTGGTTGGGCTTGGAGACATGGTGTTAGGAAGAATTTTTTCATCCCATAGTTTCTGAGGGCTTCCATGACTCCCTCATTTTCCATGGCTAGCTCATCTTCTTCGCTATGTTCTCGTTCTTTCCATTCAATAACCATTTTTCCTCTTTCTACTTGCAAACACATTCATATGAGTGGTATTAGTCGATTTTAACCCTTAAATCTGTAAACAATTGGGGTATTTGATGCATATTTTTTGCTAGAAATGGTTTGCGTCTTTGGCACGCCCTAGTGTTAAACATCGGGCGGTTGGCGCAACTCCGTAACCGAAACCTGCGCCAACCACGAAGCCCTAATTTTTACATTTCCTCCTCCAAAATTCGAAATTGACAAGTGCAGGAAGCAAGAAATGACTTAAAATGATGAGAGGGATCTCGGATCTTACCTGGAGTTGACGGATTTGCGATTGATCTGCTAGATTGGCCGCTATCGTTGCCGCAAGATTGCACAGTGAAATGGGTAACTATTGCTCCCCAAGAGGTAAAAAAGTGAAAAGTAATTATTTTTACCATTTTTGGCATTTTATAACTTTTTCACAACCTTAATTAGGTTTTAAGGCATGTTTTTCGATTATTTTATTATATTATTTTCAAGAAATGAGTTTTACACATGTCTCTTGTGCAGCAACAGGATTTTCATGTGACAATGATGAAGTAACGAGTTATATTTTATACTTTTTCGGACTCGGTAAAAACACGAAAAAGTCACTACTGGAGTCATCTTTTAGCGCTTTTCTGACTCTCTAAAATTGAAAAGATTGCTGAGATTCTTATCGTTTTGAATTCGTTAAATGGCTGCGAAACGATATCTACCCAGTATACATTTAACCCTTTTTCGGGTTGGGATGGATTATTTACAAAAAAGGAATACCTTAGTGTATCGTGACTAAGAGGTTCTCTCAGACACAGTTTTCTACCTTTTCGGATCTGTGAGACTACCTAGGAAAAGGGAGTGCTGGATTTTTCTTTTCTGCCTTCTTTTCAAACTCTATAAACATGAAAAGATTTCGAGTTCTCCCTTTGTCAGGCTCGTTAAACCCTGATGACATCGGACTTCATCACCATGATGTTATTTCGAGTTCCTCCTTCCTAATGCTCGTAAAATGTACTAGGTTGGATTTTTCCAAAGGACAAACTTACAGTACAAGAATATGCTATCCCCTTCAAGCTTGTTTTAAAAAATAATTAGGGTACTCGCCAAGAATGGTGGGGGAAAATGGAACCAAGTTTTAGTTATGTTGGCAGTATGTCGCTCTTGAACATGGAACTTGTCTGCATTTGTGTCGGATTGGGGACATCTCATTTTGTCATTTTTGCCTTCATAGGTTTGGGTAATCTCTTTTGACCTTTCATCTGCTCTTTGCCACATCATCATGACCTCAGATCCTTTGATGTCAAATACTTCCAAATCCAATGTCGTGATGTTGATATGTTCAAGAGAAGTTTTCCTTTGCAGTTGTCAACCTTCCTCTGATCTCCTGTTGGTCCTGATCCACTTTCGTCATGTTCCTCTGTCTCATGTCGATGATGTGGGAAACATTATGGCCCTCCTTCGACTAGGTCACTTCTTGTCGATTTTAGCTCATTATCCAAGAATTTGATCTAGAGACTCCCTTCTGGTACCTTGGAGCCTACATGCCTCAATGGCAGGTTTTTCGCATTCGACGCAAGGTTCACATCATTGGCCTTCGATTGAGTGATTCTGCGGATGTTCGACGTCAGATAACTTTTCACATTCCGTAGATTGTACCTTTTGTACCTTGAGGGCCATCGCCATCATTGGTGGTTTCTCTTGCGTCTATTAATAACTTTCATCATTGGCTGGTAATTAGACGATTTTCCTGCATGTTCAACTTCAGCTCATACATTCGCATGCTCGAAATTGTACTTGTTTGGGTCGAGATGGAGCGCAAGACCTTGGATTTTGTCTGATAAATTCCAGGCTGCAGATTTTTGTGGATTATTATGACTTATTTCATGACTCTCTTGATTGGATGGCTGCGACCATACCTGAGTCTATTTATTGATCCTTCCTGATGGATGGTTGTGTCCATACCTTAGATCTCAATTTTTTCTATTATGGATGCCTGCACCCATGCCACATGATTCATGTATGACATATATCAGTTGTATTTGTAATTGCAGGTTTTCTGACAGCGGTGTTTGGTTCGAACGTGTTATCATAAAGCATTTCACCCCTCCCTCTCTCTCGGACTTCATGCTTTAGGGAGCATATGTTACACAACATTTTTTCACTGTCCCTGTAATCCCCAACTCGCACATTGGAGGGTCTTTTTTGTGACCAATAAGTGGTGTCATGCTTTGAAAATACCATCCTTGCATCCCTTTTGATGAAAGCAACATTCTTCTTGTTGACATTTCCCTAAGCAGAGCTGTGAAAATCCCTATTTTTTCCTTGGCGAGAGTAGCTCGTTACACCCTCGCGCCGACCAGGAAATTTAACACTGAGCCCGCACCAGGTGGCGCTCTGTGACAGTTACACACCCACGCCAAGCTGTTTATGGAATTTAAAAAAAAAATAGAGGCAAAGGTTCTATCCCAACCACCTCGGGGATGAGTCATTGGGAGTGGTTGAATTGAAACAACCACGAACTCCTTCCTTTAGTTAGTATTTTCCACCTCCCTTGGAACTCTCCTAAAGGATAGGACTCTCTCCCACCTTTGTAGGGATCCCAACCTCCTCTCTTTCCTCTATATAAGAAACTATCTCCTTTAGTAGAAGCAAGTTGAACGGCTGAATAGTTGAACTAGGAGAATTATACTATAGCTATGCTGCTAGAGAAGATAGAGTAAGAAATATTGTGTTGAGAGAGCTCGAGTCGATGACTTCTGAGAGAGCTTGAGTCTGAATTCCCTGACCAATAGTTGAGACACGCTTCGTCTGAACCCTACTGGAGGAGACTGCGATGTCAAAGCATCGGTTGTACTGTTCATTCTACTCATTAATATACATGACTATTGTTTGGTTCCACTACTGTGTCATGATGTTTATTTGATGCGATATGTTTAGCCCTCTTTGACTGGCTAATAGTTGTGAATGAAACTATTTTGTTATATGTTGTTCTTGTTCTTTGTCTTATGTGCAGGTATCTGAGCATGACAATGAACAGATCGTGACTTGCCAAAGCAAGAGCGAGAGGCCACTACTCTTTCTGCAACATCGACAGCGTTGGATTCAAGGTAGGTCCATCTACTATATCTTTTTTTCATTCATTAACTAGGAAGCAACACTTTTGCGTGTCCTTTTGTTACTAGACCACCCTAGGGCTAGAGGGATCGTCTCTGTCCGTATAGAGGATTTACCTTCATAAAACACCCCTACCTACCTTTATTAACACACACACACACATAATATTAAAATCTATACATTTATTTTCAACAAGCATATTAGAGGCTAGTAATCCATTCTCTTGTTTGATACAAAAAAGGAAGTACAAGCTTGTAGTGGTAAATGCAAGGCCTATAACATGGATTACGATCCTTCTTGAATTATATTATCATTAATTTGAGATAAATAAATACTATATATTATGGAATATCCCAATGTTGAGTAAAATTGACTCGATGAATGAATCAAAATTACTCGATCAATAGTGGTAGTTTTGGGCACATCATTTTGTGCCCATGGATTGCATATAATGAATGAATTAAAAGGTTTGGAAATGCTCCATTGTAAGGGTGTTAGGGACAGCTAGTCCATTTATTTTCAAATGATAGCCTTACACAATGGGTTAATTGGTTATCCTTAACAAATGTTTCCTTCCATACTTCATCAAAATTTTCTAGTTTATGGTATTCTATGGGTTTCATCCTCAATTCCTCGTGTCACCTTTGGGAGGGAAATTCAAGGTTAAAGTAGTAGCATATAATATAGATAACCAACAAGAAGTCCTAAATCTATTGATATACGACTTGGTTATATCACAAAATATGCTGAAATAACAAATATACCAACATAGTAATGAAATGAAATTTGAAGTGTAGGATTGGGTGTTTTTAAAACTGAAACATAACAAACAAACATCCCTCGAGCTAAAAAACAAAGACAATAAATTAGTACCCAAGTATTATAAATCCTATAAGGTATTACAAATAATTTTTAGTATGGATTACAAATGGTAACTTCCCTATTAAAATGTACACTTGGTCTTCATTTTTCTTTCTTAAATATGGTAATTAGTGAAAAGATCCTAGTCTAGGCTATTTTAAGCTTGATGAAGAGGGAAAAATCATACTAGAATATAAAATAGTTATTAAAACACAAATTAAGAAACTATGGAATTGAGCAATTAGTGAGTATCTCATCAAATGGAAGAACATACCAATAGAACATGCAGCGTGGGAAGATGAATTATTATACAAAAGGCATCCATTTCAAGAGCTCGGATATGTTAATCCCTAGGTTTTGGGACATTATATTGCTATTTATTTTTTTTTTCATTTTTCATTGGTTTGGTATTTTCATTGTAATGGCACCCCTTCATCTCCTATATATATGATCTGAAATTGGAGGAAAACTTTGATCGTCCTCTAACGCTTTGCAAGTGAAAAAAAATGGGTCTTTAAAGGTGTAATTAGTTTCACAACCTCTTCAAATATGATGAGCTTAGTTTTCACATGAAATTAAAAGAGAAAAGCATTCATATGCAACTCAATATGGTAAAAATGAATAGAAGAAACCAACAATTAGCTAACGGAGTTCACCCCTCCTGGGCCACGTCTCCGGGCCTGCTCCAATGGCTAGACCGCTCTATTGATTTCAACGAAAAATGAGTAAATTACAACTTGTTGAATCTAGAGTGGCTTGTTTCTCCTACAAATAATTATTACTCGGAAAGATAACCCCCTACAATAAGTCATACAAATGTCAACATAAAATGGACTCTTCCACAATAAGTCCTTGTACTCCACCTAATATTAAAAGCATAAACATGAAATTCCTTCACAATAAAGAGCTGAAAATGGATATCTCATAAAAATATGGAGAAAATACTGAAATACTTTCTCTACTACAGTAAAAAATTCTATTGGAATGTTGGAAAATATCTAAATAGGCTATTTCCATGCTTAATTATGCTTCCGTACTGCTTCAAAATTATCGCTTCCTCTATCACTAAAATACTTGATCCTACAAAAATTCCACCATAAAGTGCTCAAATCATAAATCTGAGGCTACCATTGAGTGTAGGACACTAAAAACCCCCTATCTAGGCTCTTCTTGAGCTCAAAAAGGTTAAAAACTGAGCAAGTTATGCTTCTTGAAGCCAAGCTCTGCTATCTGTCCTGCAAATTGGAAAAACCTATTAACTGCATGACAATTTTTCCATTTACACAGTCTTCCGAGCAGCAATTTCACCTAGCGCCGACAAGATTGCTGCCATAAAAGGGTCATTTTGTTTCTTGTTTAAATTCTCCAATAACCCTTATTAAAAAATTAGGGTCATATTATTGCCATGTGGCCTACCCCTCTTTCTCCATTGACATGGTCATATGTGGAAATATGGCCAGGGTTTGGGGCCAACTGGCCACCCCCGCCGACTCTGTCTCCTTCCACTCTTGGATAAGGTTGCATGGGCATTGATGTGGTTGAGGGATGGGGCTAAATTTCCATCCCCACTGCAAGGGCCCCTGTTTGTGGTCATGTGGATAAAACATGAGACCAGGGCTTGGAGCTTAGTCCCCATCCTCTTTGCCATAGAGCTTTACTAGTCGTCTTGTGATGAACGTCGAGATCAAGGTCTGGAGCTTCTTGCTCAGCCCTTTCCCTTCCACCTGGGCTCGTATGGTTCCATCATGACTAGGGTCTAGGGCTCATCGCCTAGCCCCTCCACCCAAATGCGTCAACACATTAATTCAAATGTAACCGACCTCCCATTGTAGCTAAGAACTGACGCGGTGGTGTAACTGTTGGGTGTTTTTTTGTGCTACGGGAGGTCTAGGGGTTGAACCTAGATGAGGCCCTTGGGCCTGTTATAATAATTTTAGCCAACAATATAGGGCCACATGGCACCCTCTGATTAGGCCACGTGGAAGCCTCTTATTAGGTCACCTAAAACCAAAATGTGCCACCGACACCTATACGATGTTGCCACGTGTCAAAAAATTATTATTCCACTGCCAATCATACCCCGCACAGTTAGTTGATGACGTCAGCTATACAGACTGACCAGTTAACAACCCAGTCAACCCTGTTGTTGACCTTTTAGTTGTCATTTAAAAACTTCAGAATGCCATAAGTTATTCATATTACATTGTATTGAGGAAATTCAAGCGTCGTTTGAATCACGACAAGTACTACGATTTGACACTGATTTTGAAAGATTTTGATGATCTGTATGAGATATTAATGTAAAAGTGTTTGAGGGTTTATAAATTGCAAATGTTAAAATTGAGTTTTATGATACTTTATGTTAAATTGTTAAACACATAAAGCATGAATTTAAACTCTGAAAATGCATAAAACAACAGACAAATACACCATAAAAATAACCACAACGCAGCAAGTGATGAAGGAGTTCACCCCTCCTGGGCTACGTCTCCTTGGTCCAGCTTCCAATGGCTTGGCCCTATATCACTATGCTAAAAAATGGTGGTTACATCAGTTTACAAAGCTTCAATGGCTTCAATTCAAAACCTATTCCATTAGCTTCATAACTATAAAAAATTCTTTTCTAACCTCTTTCTACTCCCAAAGTGGTCAAAAAATAAAGAAGCTATGAGCCTCCATAGATTTTCTACTAGTCGCTCCACAAATTCCCCAAAATCTGGAACCTTCCTACAAATTCTCCCTGATTTCAATTAACTGAGCACCATTTTTGCGGAATTCCTGGCGAAATTGTTGGATAGTTAAAATACACAATAACGCCATAAATCCGGATTTTAAACCATATTAGTATGGTCGAATTATTATTTTTTAATTAAACGACAGGCATCGTTCCGCCGCACCCATGGTTCCCAACCATGGGTCATATGCATATATGGGTGGGGGGGGGGTCAGGTTTAAGCCTTGGCCCCTTACCCCAAACGTCTGTCGTATGAATGTTTAAATATAATTTTGGTCATAATTTTTAACAAGGAGCATCGTGGCCCAATGGTTAAGATTTTTAGTTGTTTAATGCTAGGCCCAACGGTCGATTCTTGGTGGGCCCCAAGATTTTTAGTTGTTTAATGCTAGGCCCATATTTTGGTGGGCCCCAAGCTGCCATGTGGTAGCCTGTGGTTGACCACCAACCACCCAATAAAAAAATTACAAAAAACACCTCCAAAATTCGTATAATTGACGCAACATGATTGGCCCAATGAGCCCAGTCAATTGTACGGACAACTCACTAGACAGCTTGCACAATTTTGCCAAAATTTTGCCTGTTTGGGAAAATGAACATAACTCATCTCCGGGAGCATACAGTGTCGTTTTTCCGCGAAATGAGTTGCATCGGATTCAGAACAATGATATCTACTCGGTCGTTTAGATTCCACACCATTCTGAAAACTTTCTTTTTTTAGTATATTTTTGAGCACCTGATCACTCCTCACCACTTGAAGCTTTTGGACCCAAAAATATCACTTTCAGTTGTTTAACAGATGAGGGTACAGTTGCCTCACCTTTCCAATATTGTTCCATTTGGCTTTTCTTGGATTTGTTCCTTTGAGCCCCACATGAAGGTACTCCACATTCCCTCGTTTTTACGACCTTGTTCTTTTTTCAAGAATGGCTTCTTGTTGTAGTTCATCAAGGTATTCAAGAGAAAAATCCTCAATGGAAGGAATTCGAATATTTTCTCCTTTATCTTCAATTAAAGGTGGCTCATACAACCTTAAGTTCTCAACATTAACAACAACATAAATTTTCATATATGAATGAAAATCCAACCTGAAGGAATTATCACCAATCTTTTCTAAAATTATGAATGGACCATATCAAATTGGTTTTAGTTTTTTTACCTTCTCCTTGAAGCCTTTCTTTGCTAATTTGAAGCCAATATTCATCACCGGCTTGGAAATTGTGATCTACACTATGCTTATTATGCCTTGTTTTGTACTTGACTTGGCTCTTTTCCAAGTGTTATTAAACTACTTGATGCACCAATTGGATTTGTTCAATGAACCTTTTAGCTTTGTCTATGTCACTGTGAACATCAATAGCAACATCCTTTCCAAAAATAAAATCCAAAGGATATTTAGGCAAGTATCCCAAACATGCCTCAAATGGAAATGTTTGAATTGAAGAGTGCTTGGCATTGTTGTAAGCATGTTGAATATAGTGCAAGTTTTCATCCCACAACTTAGGATGGTGGTTGCAATAATCGTAAAGAAGATGTATCATTGTCTTGTTCCCCACCTCTGTTTCACCATCCATTTGAGAATGAAATGTTGTACTCTTTTTCAATTTGGTGTCCATGAATCCCC
The DNA here is from genome assembly GCA_034641835.2 of Pinus albicaulis. NCBI lineage: Eukaryota > Viridiplantae > Streptophyta > Pinopsida > Pinales > Pinaceae > Pinus > Pinus albicaulis. Next base: position 1,427,498,755 of record CM076572.1, read on the forward strand.
ACAATATTGACCAAAAATTCCCAACAAAGCGAGAGTCTTGATCACCAACAATGGATGTGGGCAATCGAAAATGCACCCATACATTCTAAAAGAATAACTGCATAGTTTGTTCAGCTGTAATTTGGTGTTTTACATGGCATCAAAATACACATTTTTCTGAACCTATCCACAATTACAAAAAGGTAATAATAATTCCTTTTTGACATAGGAAGACCTCCAAAAAACTCAATAGAAACACTCTCCCATGGACGAGAAGGTACTGGAAGTGGCGTGTACAATCCGAACTTTCTATTGGTAAGCTTACTGATGGCACATAATGAACAACCTATAATAAAAAATCACACACTTTCAAGCATACGACGCCAATAAAAATACCTTTGTAGATGTGCCACCGTATTACTTACACTAAACTTACCAACAATAAGAGAAGTATGTGCCTATCTTATGATGTTGAATATTTCTACCCGTGGAATACAAAGTTTTCCAAGATGGTACAACAAGTTATAATGCATGTGATAATCCAATTCCTCTACTTGGTTCCCTTGACTCAAAGTTGCATATACTTCTTGAAAATCACTATCTAAAGCATATTGTTCAACATAGCTCTCGTGAAAAGAATAATTATGCTTAATAATAGTAGCAACACTAAAAATAGGCCGATAAAGCATATAAATAGCTTTATTGTAGATACCTTTCTTATACCTTATCACCAAGTGGAATTTTTGAAGAAAACACATCCATTGATTGTTTCTTATACCTTATCATCAATTATTGAATGGTTGATGATACGTGTGAATGATTGTTTCTCTACCCATCAAGTACTATTTCCAATTTTTCACACTTTGCACCAATGCATAAAATTCCTTTTCATATGTAGGATAATTAATCACTGCACCATTAAAATTTTCTGAATGAAAGCAGATGGGTTTACCATGTTGCATGAGGACCGCACCCATGGAATAGTCACTAGCATCAATCTGAATCTCAAATGACTGTCTCAGGTCTAGAAGTGCAAGTACTGGAGCTTAACTGATCTTTTCTTTCAATGCATCAAATGCCTTTTGTTGTTTACCTCCCCACTGGAATACCTGCTTCACACTTGTCAATGCATGCAATGGATTTGTGATAGAAGAGAAGTTAGCTATAAAATTCCTCCAATATTGGGTTGCTCCCAAAAAGCTTCTTACCTTCGTAATTATTTTGGGCTTTGGCCAATTTAAAATGACATCAACCTTGGAGGGATCTATTTTCAATTCATCTCCTCCAACAATATGACCCAATTACACTAAAGAAGTTTTTCCAAACTCACACTTTGACATCTTTAAAAACAACTATTCTTTCTTCAAGACATCAAGTACCTTTTTAACATGCATGACATGTTATTCACGAGATTTAAGAAAAATCAAGATGTCATATAAGTATAATATCACAAAAAAATCTATAAATGGCCTCAATACATCATTCATCACATGCATAAAGGTAGCTGGAGCATTGAAAAGACCAAAAGGCATAACTAGCCATTCAAACAAACCTTGTTTTGTTTTGAATGATGTCTTCCATATGTCACCTTCAGAAATTCTAATTTGATGATAGCCACTCCTTAAGTCCAACTTAGTAACATAATTTGCATCTTTCAATTGATCAATTAAATAATCTATTCTAGGAAGTGGGTAACGGTTTTTTACCGTAATTTTTTTCAATGCACGGAATTCCTCACACATGCGCCATGTTCCATTCTTCTTTGGCACCAAAACAGTAGGTGACCCACATGGCGAATTATTTGGTTTGATGATGCCTTTGTCCAACAACTCTTGAATTTTATTTTTAATTTCTGCACTTTCCATCACTAAAATCCTGTACATGCCAATGTTAGGAAGAGGACAACCTTGCTACAATTGTATTTCATGTTGGATTCCCATATTGGGAGGCAATCCTTTTGGCTCTTGAAACATATCATCATATTGGGTAACAACCTCAACCAAATCAGATTTCAATCTTGAGTCACAACCTTGAAAATCTTCATTCTCAACATCATTATTTTGTTTGACCATTAAAAGCACAAAATTCTTGCTAGAGTTAATGAGTCTCTTCATTTGTCCGACATTTACAAGTGAAAGATTTAGTTTCTTTCGATGTGATATAACAATGTAATAAATACCATATTTTAACAAGTGGTATTGGTTTTCATGGCGATGAAAAATAACTTTCCTATCATACAAATATGGGCTTCCCAAAACAATTCCGGAAATATCAAGTGGAACTACATCAAGTTCAACTTCATCAAGAAATTTTGTTGTAATTGAAAATATAAGTATGAATTTACTTGTCACTTGCAAGTTTGCATTATTTCATATCCAACCTAAACGATAAGGTCTTGGATTAGGAATTCTCTCTAAATTTAACTTCTTGACTAAGTCTTCAAAAATCAAATTTACTTGTCAAACACTACCAAAGAGTGTATCAATTTTGGTGTGCTTTGAAACAACCCAAAAATGGAAAATTTCAATTCTAGTTTTCTCATCTTGAGTATCATTAGGACAACTTGAAGAGCTAGTGTTTTCTATGTACTTACCTTTCATTCCCATTGCTATTATATTTGTTTCATCTCCTGAATCAGACCCTAATTCATGCTGTGTAGTTGTAGTTGTGTTTTGTTTCCCTTTGTTATTAAACTTCTTTGGTTTCATCTCAAGATGAAGCTTCCACAATGAGCTTCATCATGACCCTCTTTGGAACAATGTTTGCATGTTAATTTTTCTCCTTCCTTATTGATGAATGCATTATTATTTCCTTTCCCTTTAAACTTACTCTTATCCTTGTCTCCACTTGTGAATGGCTTCTTGCTACCCTCTTGTGAAATGTTGTCCCCTCTTGCTTCAAGATGTGTTTCCCGAACATAATCCTCATATAAACTTGTAGGATTAAACATAAGGATAGTACGTCTTAAATAACTATGTAAACCCCCAATATATTTCAGAAAAGTGTCTTGTGAATTCAAGTCTACAGCTAGTATTAAAGACATTCTTCTAAACTCTTGGGTGTAACTTTGCACACTTTGACCCCTTAGTTGTCTAAAATTATGCCAATCCATAATAGCCTTTTGCATATAAGATAATGGATAAAATTTTCTTCTAAGTGCAATAATAAAATCTATCCAAGAGGTTGAGACCTTACCATGATTTTTCATATCCTCTTGTGTTTTGGCTACCCACCAAATCAAAGCAGCACTTTACAACCTTAATGAAGCCAACTAAATCTTTATTTCATCATCTTTGATGTTCTGAATCCTGCAATAAACTTCAAGTTGATGAACACAATTATCAAGTCTTTCAGCATTCACGTCACCATTATACATAGGTAGTTCAAAGTTGATATCAAGTTTTAATAAGGGATTTTTACCATGCACCATTGGGGTATGTGGATGTGTTTGAGTAACAGTTGTTGTGGAAGAGGAAGAAGATGATGGTGAGGATGGAGGTGAAGATGATGGTGGAGAAGAGGATGGTTTTTCACCATTTCCTTTTGAAGGATTGTCATCATCTCCTCCTTTTCCTCCAAAATAACCCTCTCCTTTTGAAGGCTTGGAAATTTCACCCTACAATCTTGAATTTATCTCTTCATAAAGAACCTTCACCTATAGGAATTTACAAGGTAAGTTCCTTAGATCAAACACCAAAGGTCACCACTCACAAATATATCACAGATCAGTACACCAATATTTGACGTAGTTAAAACCCTCAAAGAGGGAAACAATCCATGGCCTGAGCCAACATGACCACTTCAGGCAATTTATTAGTATAAAGAAATAAAATTTACATGTGCTTCTCTCATAAATGGTTATTGGACAAATGACCCTCCATCCTCTTTAAATAGAAATCATGGACCAATCACATGTTAAGCCACAGATCAAGTGTCGGTAATATTGAGGAGAGAGTGAACTGTCGGATCACTACATGTCGTGACCGCTGGATTATAAGTTACAAATGTACATAGTAAATAAACACAATTTACCTAACTCTACGCTAGACCAAGTTATACTTAACTATTTCTTATGTGTCAGAATATCCTAACATCCCCCCTTAAGAACAACTTGGGATAGGATTGAAGGATTTACAAAGGTGACACAAAATGAGACTATTTCCTATGTGTCGAAATATCCTAACATCCCCCCTTAAGAACAACTTGGGATAATCTTCCTTGTTGGCTTCAACTGCACCACGATAATCTTCTTCTGTTGAAGAAAGATAGATGGAAATTTTATTCTTACAAGACCATGTAATAAGTCTTGAACGAAGAGTGAATAGATAATCTACAGTAGACTTTCGATCATCAGGGTCATGAGCCCAATCAGAATCAGTGAAAACAATCAACAAGGGATATGCTCCTGCACTGTAATGAACCTCGAACTGAATTGTAACTTGAATATATCAAAGTATTCATTTATATGTTTTCCAGATACTTTCAATAGGTTGGTGCATAAACCGAGCAACAAGACCAATGGCAACGGAAAGGTCAGGACGGGTATGGGTTAGATACAGAAGTTTACCAACAATTTGACGGTATAAGGTAGCATCAACTTCAGGGGTAGTACAAGTGATTTGAAGCTTGAATCTAGACTGAAAGGGAGAGGTGGATGGCTTACAGTCTTCCATGTGAAAGTGGCGTAGGAGATCACAGGAATACTTGGACTGAGAAAGGGTAATACCTTCTTTGGATTACAAGACTTGAATACCAAGGAAATAATGCAAGTGTACTAAATCTATCATTTCAAACTTCTTTTTGAGGCTAGAATTCACATGGTTTATATTGTTTGGATCACTACCAATAAGGATAAGATCATAAACATAAAGAATAAGGATGATGAAGGACATACCCACTTTCTTGATGTAGAAAGTGTTGTCTGAATGACACCTAGAAAATCCATTATCTAATAAAAAGATATCCATTTTGGCATACCAAGCCCGGGGAGCTTGTTTGAGACCATAGAGAGACTTCCTAAGGCGAAAAACAAGGCTAGAGTCATTTTGGATAATGATGTAGGAGCATTAGCTCCGAAAAACGCCTTATATTTTATCTAAGCTAGGGGGTTTCATGTTTTGAAGAAATGTAAATATTAATATTATTTTGAGTGATTAATTATATTTTAATTAATCATTTGTGAGAATTTGTAAATGTGAGAGAAATTAGTTTCTAGATTATTTAGAATTAATGATGGTGCCTAAGTTGGAATTAGTTTCTAAGTCTTAGGGATAAGAATCTATCTTTTAGGGATGTTGAGAGATTTAGGGGTTTGTTGAGGAATTGAAGGGATAAAGCATTTAATTAGATCATTTTAAAAATTGTATAAATTCAGCAAAGCCTCAAAGGCATGGGGAGATTGTGAGAGAGTGTGAGATTGAGAGTAGGCTTGAACAGCAAGGCTGTAAGCCTTTAGCAAATTGTAAGGGCCACAACTGTTGAATATCTGGCCACGAAGAAAGTTTGTAAGTATTTTTAATGTTAAGGTGAAAAGTGATTTCAGAATTGTATGGTTCGATTTATGGAGTGGTGTATATTTTTCTGTAACGGGGTTTCAAATTGGGAATGTACCTTTTATATAATCTGGTGGTGAAATCGTTGTTTGAGTTTAATGCCATGAAATGAGTCAAAGTAATGGAAAATCATTCTGAATAATCGATACTTGAATTTCTGTGTGAAGCACATAAGGGGGAAGGGTCGATTTCAGTTAAAATCGATCTACGCGTTGAATGGAATCCAATTTGCATAGCGCAATTACTTAAGTAGAGATGTGAATGACTCGTTGTATGGGTGCATGAATTCTAATGATATTTCTGCGAAGAATTGATTTTAATGTCGACTCAATAATGAATTGCTGAATTGGGCATGAACAAATTGTGAATTACTATTACTAATGTGTTGGTCTTCTGTCCAAGAATAAAGGTTGACATGATACATGACCACGTTATTGAAGCTGTTTTCAGGAGAACTTAAAATTGCATCGGTTCTGTATTAAAATACATAGTTTGACTGCGCTAGTGGTATTGAGCGGCATCGTTTGTCGACATTGAGAGCAGGAATTTAAAACTGTGTTTCGGCTTGTAAAATCAATAGAACTTGACATACATAGTCTTGTTTTGTAATGCGACTGTGTGAGATGGAGGTTGCTATATGAGTTAAAATAACGTTTTGAAAAAAAAAAGAACTAAGTGCAGAATCGATATCTCTTAATCGAATTTCCATTTGAATGATTTTACTAAGGCGCAGGTTCGAATCCATTCGATGGCAATGTTTGAAATCCGGTTCAGAATTCGTTCCCTCCGTGGTGTTTGATTGACTGAAACTGTGTGGAAGCTGATAGTTAAAGCCCAGAAGCTTTGAATCAATCGATTGAAGGTACGTTCTTTATGTAATTGTTACAAATTGAAACAGAATTGTGTTACTTTTCCAAGTCTACATGCAGTGTCAGGGCGGATCGATGGTAGGTTGTCTAAATCAGAAACACCGGTATTGAGACAAACCAGTCAGATGTTGAAAGCGGCAGTCAGTGAATGTGAACACGACACTGTTCCTTTGGGTTCAGTTTGATTAAAATATAAATGGTGTCAGAAGCCTGTGGATTCGATAGTGTATTGATGCATTGAGTTTTAAATGTTGTCAGTGTTGAATTGAAACGGTATTAAAACCCGAATGCAATGTGTTAAGCTTTGAACACATTCAGAAGTTTGTAGTTTTATGAACTGATACATCTGCCAGATCGTTGAAGTTGAACACAATATGTATCCATTGTTGGATGGACAGGTATGAATGTTGGAATTAATCAAATTCTAAGTTTTTATATGAATTGTCATTTTCATAAAATGGGTAAAGTGCGCTTATATAATTGGAACTTGATTTTGTATTAAGTTCAAGAGCGGAATCTTGTTATGAGGCTTGGGTTGTTAACAATGAAACATGGGAAGAGAATTGGAGAGGCATAAGCGCATGGATTAGAATTATGATTGAAATTTATATTTGCACTCACATTATCATTGGGTTTGCTTGAAGGATTCAAAGCATGAATGTGCCTGAAGAGAAGTAAAAATTAGAATCGATATAATTTCATATATGATCGGCATTTGATGAAAGTATGAATTCAATGGTGAATGATTTTGAACAAGATATTTGATTAGCTTCCGCATGTAAATGGTAGAAATTCGCAGACATTGAGGGTTTGATTTGGGTGAATGCTGAAATGCATTCTATTATGCACAGAGATAAAGATTCTGGGGAATGCAGGCCCTATTTTATCGAGATAAATCTAGGGGGTTTTTCCTTGTAGATTTATTCATGCAAATATCCACATAAGAAGGTGGATTTGACATCCATCTGATGGACTTCCAATTTAAAGGAGGAAGCAAGGGAAAGAAAAATGTGGATAGAATTAATTTTGGAAACAAGGGAGAAGGTTTCAGTATAGTCAATTCCTTCAACTTGTGAAAATCCTTTAGCAACAAGACGAGCTTTATGTTTATCCACTTTCCCATCTGGTCCAAAATTTGTTTTGTAAACCCATTTGCATCTGACAAGTTTTCTTCCCTTTGGAAGAGGAACAATATCCCAAGTATCATTTGCCAATAAGGAATGATATTTTTCATTCATAGTGGTGAGCCCTGGTATTGCACCAAGAGTGCTGCAACTCCCAGGGGCTGCCCTACTTTACTTTATCAACCCGGGGTTCTGTTGTGCTATACAACACCCCCCATTTATTTTAATATATAGGGACCCTTTAGAAATAATTAGGAAAATCATTTTCATTTATTTTTAGCTTTAAGTCAAAAAAATTTAGGAAATAAAGTTTCTTTGTAATTTTCCGCTTTATTCCTTAGTGCGCATAGCAAACCGCATAACTTACAAACTTAAAAGACTTTAAACCTACTAAGTCACGCGGGCTGCAATAATAGCTAAGCCTTTTTCGAAGTTATATTAAAAAACTTGCAAATGCTTCAATCACTGTTATAATTTTTTTATTGCATCGCACCTCATTTAAAAGATCAAACTTATAAAGCAATTTGGTATAAGTTGCGATTATACGAACCTGACAATCCAATAAAGCAATAAACATAATTCTCTGAAGTCCCATAAAGTGCATTTGTTTGATTTATTGAATGCGTAATCCACAATTCGCAAGATATAACTAAAAGAAAATCCATTTACCGCATAAAAGTTGTGATGTGCGATTTGCGCAGATCGCATTCCACAGAATTTACGAGTAAAATCATAAATGAAAAAGTTATAAGTTGCGATATGCGATGAATAGAATTTAATTACTCAAGCATGTGAAATAACTTATGTCATATCAAACCGAAATACGAGATCCAACATCTTTAAATTTGATCGGTAGACATTTCACTTGAAGGTGTAAGAGCTTTGATTTATAAATATTATTGGTGATTAGTAAAATTTAATAGAAGTAAGATTTTCATCTACTTTGAGCATGCGTTGAAGTGATTGAATGCCGAAATTGTTTAAAATCCATTTTTCTTCCCTGTTATCCATAATTTTAATGTTTGCCCTGTTTACTTGAAATCATGAAACCAATTAATAGAGCGAGGAAAATTGAAATGAACAAGAAAGGCAAAGAGATTGCTCAAACGCCATCTACCGAAGACTTAGATATGTCTCCCTGGTTTTTAGACACCACCTGTAACAAGGATTGTGGCATTTCATCATGGGAAGAAATGTATAAGCTATTTGAAGACGAAAATCCAATGGTAATAGCCAAAAATCGTTACACCAGGCATGTCAGTTACTTCAGACGCGACTTATTTCGATGTTGCATGTTAATTCATCCACAAGGTAGCCGCAAGGCCAAAAGTTCTCCCTTATACATACATGGTTAAGTGGGTAATTGACCACTTAAACATAGAAGACAAAACATTCAAAGATTTAAAAGGCGAGAATATTGGATCATTTAGGGCAGAAGATTTACAGGCAATGTACCATCCACCCTCCCCGTAGTAGAAATATGACAAGGCTTTTCTTCAAAGCTTTAGAACAAAAAATCTAGATTTGATGAAAGTCATAAAGGAATGGAAGGAAGACCAGGGAAAACTTAAATGATATAAACTCATTACGTACCCAATTTCCCAAATTCCTTACCCTTATTGTTATGCTGACGATATGTTGTCCATATTATATGTAAAACCTGATACCACTAATTTTTCTGTAGATTGGGTCCCATTAATTGATGCAATAATCAATTCTTTAATTTTGAATTGGGAAAATATCCTATCTGATAATTTAGCTAAACACATCATGGAGTATAGGAATAAAAGAAGTGTTTCATCTAGAGAAATAGCCCCCTTTTATATGAGTGTCTATGTCATGGACGCAATTTGATTTTCTTCCAGTTTTCCTACCATGGGATGGAAATGGATGACCCAAGACCCTACCCCAATCCACATTTATCACATAGCCCTTTGGGATTCAGACTTCCATTTGCATTTTTACAAAATTTTCGATAGAGTCATGTTTCCTATGCACCAGATGATATTTAATGATAAAGCTCCTAGGGTTTCCAAAGAGGCTAGTACATATATTCTTTCTATTGCTAGATGGTTTGCAAAGGATAGTTTCACATATGTCAGAGTATTTGGGAGTTATGCTTCTCCCCACGTCCTACCATATTATGTTCCTGATAAGTTACTTGCAAGATAGATAGCCTACCAGATTCTTGTTAATGGTATTTCTAAACACCTTAAAGATGCTAAGAAGGCCATTTGGCCTAATTTTCCTTTATAGTGCAGTACTTTTTCACTTTTTGATATTGGTCATTCCTACAAAGAAGTTTCAAAGATTAATTTGTTGAATTTGGCAGTAATGCCAAAGCGGCCATATGATCCAAATGATGTAAGTAAAAACTACACCATTGAGCTCAAAATGAAGCTTTTTGTAAAAGAAATAGACGGATTTGATGATCTCTTTCAAGACATGGAAAATTTTTCAGATGTACTCAAGTTTTCATCCAGTCAACTCAACCAAGATGATTTGGAAGCTTTCCAAACATACAGAAATAAGATACTGGAGAGAAGTCCTCTTAACTTGTTAACTATTAAAGATGTCAACAGACCTACTCCAAGTATTAGCTTTGATAAAGAAGCAAAAGACATTTCTGAGGATGAGTCAGCACAATCATAATATCAATCTCACAGTTTAGATCATTCTAAAAATGAATCCGAAAATAGAAAGGAAAGCCCAGAAAATATAATTGATTATGTTATCACTCAGAAAAAATGAAGCATCATTTGACAAAGTCCTAGAGGTTCATGTGTCAAAGGTAGGGTTATAGGATTCATTTTTCATTGGTTAAGAATATTTTTAACTTTTCTTATTTAGCTTATCCTAAGGTCTAAACCCACCCTCATTCAAATCCTCTCATGTCACATCAATCATGATTTTTTGAAATTTTTCATTTCCCAATGTTATAGCACCGAAAGAGTCATTTTAGCCAATAAACCACACTTTTGTAATGAAATAAACAGAGAAAATTCACTTTTCGCTACGAAACTGCTAATACATTCGTAGCGAAAATGCCCAGAAATACACTAGGTACGGTACGAAAGTAAGGTTTTCTATCTGTCATGTCAAATTAGCTGTTAGGTGTCAGAAAATGATTTGAAAAGGATAATTTAGATGCCATTCTAGTCAGTTAGGGTAAAGATAAAGGTACATACTTAGGGCTGAAGTCATCATCACCATTTTAAGCATGTATGAGTCATCATTATGATTGATTGGTCATCGAACTTCAAAATATTTCCAAATTGAGTTATTTGTCATTCTCCATTCCTTCTTTGTGTGGTAGTGAGCTCTGGAGAGTTATTCCACTGAGTCCAAGTTGTGGTTGGTATTTTCAAGGGTTTGCAAGTATCACTGATCAAGCGAGGCAGAGAAGACATTAAAGCACCATTGCTGCAAAATAAAGACCAACAAAGGTGGCCACTGTCTTAGATATGAGCCATCAGACGTGAACCTGATAAATGAAGACCCAGCAGCTGTATAATTCTTCAGAAGAACGGGGTGTTTGTAGTTTTGTGAAAGATTACAAGGATGCCATGTACATGTTTCTAAAGAATTTTCCCTAAAATTCAATGGAACAACTACAAAAATGGGAATGTTAAATCTCACTATAACACCAGAGATCATTGCAGCAGCAACAAGGATTCCAAGAGGACAAGAAAAATGGTTCAAAGGGTTCAAACTCAACATGGAGGAATGTAAAGAGTTTATCAAGCCAGAAAATATTGAAGTTGACCTTAAAAATGTCATTCCAAGGAGTTTCATGAAGGATAATTTCTCAAAGCTACTGCTTATCATCTAGAAATATTTCACTTGTGAAGGGAGATATCATAAAGTCTATTCTTACCACTTAAAGCTTCTCCTACACTTTGTTTGTAAGATATCTCTTGATATACCTTTATATTTACACAGAAGCTTAGAAAAAATGGTAGCTAAAGTTCAAGCTAAATCTAAGGGAAGTGAAACCTCACTTTTTCATCATGGCCTAATAAAATTGTTGATTTTAGATGAGTTACAAAGACTAGGAAGAGACTGGTCTTCTTTTTTGTTTGTTAGTGGTTTTGAAATGGATACAATTAACCCTAAAAGAACTCTGAAACCTAGAGGTATACCATCACCTTTAGTGGCAAAACAGAGTGAACCAGTAGGGGCAGAGAAAAGTGAACCAGTAATGATGGAAATAGAGCAGTTGTAGATATTTGATACACCCACCATTCCACCAGTAAAACAAAAGTCAATAATGAGCAAACCTGCAAAACAAGAGCCAACTGTGAGTAAAAAAGGCGGTAAAAGGATTACAAGGATCCAAACAATAGCTAAAGGAAATTTAGAAGAGATACTACATGCTATTGATAGAGAAGAGACTCCTATAGTCCAGGCTGAGGATATAGATGAAGGTGGAAAGAAGATCACGAAAGCTAAATCAGCAAAGAAGTTAGAGTTTGAAGGTGAGGATGCAGGTTTTATGTTTCAGGCTAGGAAGCCCATGACAAGACATGCTAGAAAACTTTTGGAAAGCAGTAAAGAACTTCATCTAGCCACTAACACTATCCAACCACCACAAAACATTTTTGACCTTTCATCTCCTGCAGAAGAAGATCCAGTCAGCAAGCAAAAGAAAGGAAAGGAGAAAGTCATTGAAAAAACAGAGTTTGAGCTCCTTGAAGAACAATTGAGTTTAGATAATCATGAAATAGTAGTCATGAAAAAGGAGGCAAGGAAACATAATGTTTAGAAAATTCAATTTGAGAAGATGAAAGAGGTTTGGGAAGAGCAGGTTGACAGTGTATCAAAGACCCTGGATAACACCCATCAATTAATCAAATGGACTATGCCATTGAGGAAAGAGGTGAAACATGTCATAATAATGAACCTGCACTTGAAATCTACCAACAGAAAGCTGAAGGATCAAGTTAAATACCTCCACGAATAGCAATAATTGATCCATGAGTAGTTGGAGAAGAAGGGTCTTAAAATGACAGTAGTTGAGGAGCGAATAGCTCAACTCATCATCAATGAAGAAGAAACACCTCAAGACTCTTAGTTTGATCTGGCTTATATTTTGAAAGGTCAATGGCATTTTGAAAACCAAATTTATACAGCTGGAAGGTACATTTTTGAAACAAGGCAAAAATCTGGAATTTACACAGTTTTCCACAGTTTCGTAGCATTTCCTAGGCTTGAAGCCAGGAAAATGCAACGAAACCACCTGTAGCTGTTTTTTTGCTTATAAAACCACTTTTGGCAGCTTCCAAGGAGAGAAAATGATAGGGAAGATGTGTCAGGGCATGATGAACACAATGCAAGAGGAAAGAAGCAGAAAATTTGATTGTAAAGGTCATTTTTTGTACGCTACGAAACTATCGTACTTTCGTAGCAAGTTGTTTTGAAGGTTTATGAGAAGGTTTATGAGAAGTTTTGGATAGGTGCACACTTTCAAAAGGTCAAGGGACTTTTCCAGCAATCATCCAAGACTTGAAGACCATGAAATGAAGATAACTCATCAGCTAAACCATTCGTTGAAGATAAGGACCTGTTTCCCTGAAAAATAGGGTTTTTTCCATAAGTTGAGGAGAAAAATTAAGATGTCAAGTAGTGATGAGTTATGTAATAGCTCATTCGAAAATGTGAATCATTAGTTGTCAGATGTGTAATTTTTTCAAGAGATAAGGTAGTTGAGGTAATAATTAGTAGTTTGAGTCCGATTAGGAAAAGGATTGTTTAATAGAATAGTTGTCGTTTTCTCATTAAAGCACATGTTTTCTTGTTATGCAAGGTGTCATTAGGAAAAGTTCAATGAATATAGACAAGAGGTAGATCATCTTTCATGTAACAAGGTCTATTAAAGGGAAAATATTTGAAATTGTAAAAGGTTGGAGATTTTTTGGCAATACTGCAACTTTATGTAATTTGATTGATATCAGTAATACATAGGACCTTTTCTTGACCAACCTGAGATTCTCATGGAGTTTTTAGTGCTTATTTGATCTATATTTTCTATGTGTACCATTTGCAGTGGTTTTCATATTTAATACTCATAATTCATAGGTGTATGATCTGACGTCCTTTATTGATGAAATGGTTGTGTTATTTCATGTTCCATGTGTGATTTACCTCTGCTAAAAACTCTTACTTGCCTCAGCTTCCATGTCAAGAGACATTACCACTGAACTACTGATTTTTTGACTCCATAAGACCAATGGTTACAGACTTATACTCTTTTCAACCTACACACATCACAAGCAAGTTATTTTCCAAGTAGAGTTAGCCATCTAGTCTCATCATTATCAAACATCATTAAACCCTTTGAGAGAGCCCTCTCAGACTGAAGAGGCTAAGCTTCAGCAACAAGTTGGTTTGAAACAGTTACATTAAGTTGTCTGATTAGCAGCCAATCAACTACGATTTTGTGATAACAAATAAAGTAATCCAAGAGACTGAGATGCAGGAGAAAAAAGGAAGTAATGGAACAGAGTCAACTTCTCAAGAAGTTCAGCATAGTCTTGATACACTTGAGCAGTCAGGAAAGTTCCAATCAAAGAATTTGAATAGTGAATGGGATGAGTTTTCTGAAGCAATAAAAACTCCTAAAACCAATCCCAATACTGATCAATCTGCTAGTTTTCAGACACTTGAACATTCCCAAAAGATAGTGGAAAATGTTGGACATTGGGTTCAACGCTCCTAGCATGTTTCGCGACATGGACTAACCACCTCTTGTGGATCCTAACTCTGGCGATTGTAGCAGAGACTAATGCCTGCATTTTTTGGTCTAACGTCAACCGTGTTTCCAACAAGTGGTATCAGAGCGACAGGTCTCGAGTTTTGAACTCACCCGGCTCGCGTTGGGGGGGAGATTGTTGGACATTGGGTTCAACGCTCCCCGCGTGTTTCGCGACATGGACTAACCACCTCTTGTGGTCCTAACTCTGGCGATTGTAGTGGAGACTAATTATTGCAGGTTTTGGTCTAACGGAAATCGTGTTTCCAACATAAAATGTTACTCCACTAAAACAAGTTCCAGAAACTCATGATCGAGAGATCATTCCGGCTTACCCTATAGAATAGATAGTGTTACAAGTTGAGAAAATCCCTTCGCTGGATATATTCTACAGTCCTAGTCATAAGGTTGTATTCAAGAGAAATAAAAGGAGAAGAATTGATGAACAGTCTCAAATCCTACAAATGAATCTGTTGAATTTTTATGGAAGGATTCCCTAACTAATCCTACTGAACATTTAACCAAACTATCACAGTTTGCAAGGGAATATGCTACTGCCACTGTTGATAAAGCTACTAAGGTTTAAATGTTACTAAAGCAGAAGGAAAACAGAATACAAGAATTAGAGAGGCTGTTACACCAAGAAAAATCTAACTCCAACGAGCAAATGAAATCAAAGATGGCCCAATTTCAAAAATATTTTGAGAGTCTTAATTTGTAGCATCGAGCAGAAATCATTGAGAAGCAAACAGAACTGGAAGCAGTAATGACCATATTACAAAGCCAGCCATAGTTAGGGAAATTCATAAAGGAAGCATTGGATGTAAATGTTAAGTTAAATCAACAACAAGAAGAATTTTCCCAACAAGCTTCTATTACTGGTTCTTATTGTGACTCAAGTAAAATATTTATCTAGCAAGTATCTATCCAGAAAATTGAATGTGAGAAGATCGAGAAGAAAATCAATGAACACATTCAATGGCAAGCATCAGACTCAGGAAAGGAAGCTGATGTACCCCATGTAGATAAGTTCCACAAGGAAATATAATTCAAAGATTGGGAAGTAAAGATAAAGCAGGCAGATAAAGCAGTAGCAAAAGCATTCAACATGGCAAAGGAAATTATTGAATCTGTGTGTGAACAGCTTGTGAAAGTAGAAATTATCAAAGAGTGCACGTATGAAGTGCTCTCATAATTCAAACAGCTAGAAACACAATGGAAACAAAAGGCAGAAACATAGGATGAAACAATTAAAAAAATAAATAAGTTTGATCAAGAAAATTATTGGAATTTTCTTATCAAACCTTATCATCAATACCAGATTTTGCAGTCTTTGACGGATTCAACTAGAATATCGCAGCCAGCACTCTTAAATGCGATATTCAAAGGATATGTCAGATCACAGATTTCACAGCCAGCTCATCTCAAGTCCATGCTAGATATTTGTCAACTTCGGGAGGAAATCCAAAAGAAAGATTGGAACTCTTAAGCCATATTGTTACTTTATTTTCCTAGATTGTAGTTAAATTTAGTCTTATGAGGATGGTTGTTTGAAACCTCCTCTATTTTTATGTAATAATCTATTTTAGAACATAGTTAGTTTAGTATTTATACCCCTCTCATTCATGTAGAGAAGGGTCTAGAAATGTTTCAAAAACATTTGCAAAGAATGCACTATTGTAAGTTTGTGAATGCTTTGATGAATTAATGGACACATTCTGTTATCTTTTGACAATTAAAGTTGTTTAGCTGATGTTTCACTACTTTACTCTTTAAACTGCTTGAAAGTGAAGAGGATCAGATCAATTACTATCAGTTTACATGAGTAGAACTTCGTACATATAGTACTTATATTAAATTGTATTAATTCTTGCTTTATAGATTGAAAGTCATATTTTTATTGCGTTATATATTTGAAACGTTATTATAGATGAATGTTACAAGCACTTCTGTTCTAATATTTGTCTGTGATTTCTTATTAAATATATAATGACACATATGAATTCGATATATTTTTTACAATTCTTCTAATCAAACTATTTTGTTAGAAGAATCATATTACATAATTTTCATCTCTTTCAACTGTTAAATGATCTATATTACTAATAGTTGAAGGATATCTCTTTAGATTGCATAAAGGAAGAAATACCCCGGGTATATAGTAGAATAAATAGTTTAGATAGATGCATGTGGTAGATTAGAATCATTTTCCATTTTATGTTGTATAATAAAAAACACACCCCAAAATCATCCTTATTGGGAAACTTGTCTCACTATCCCCAGTCGGAGCCACTATCATCAATGATTTATCAAATCTAAAAGCTAAAACAGGTGAGAAGATAAAATATTTTAATTTAAGGTTTAATAAATTACTCAATAAAATTCCTGCTACATGAGTTCCTGGTGCAGAAGTTCAAATTGAGTGGTATATTTCATCTCTTCCATCCAATTTAGATATTTTTGTTGATAGAGAAAAACTTCCGACACTTGCAGAAAACATGAAGGAATATCTATTTGTAGAGAAACACATAACCGCTCTTGAGAAAAAGAATTCTTAAGAAGATCGAAAATCAAAGAAGGTATATTTCAAAGACGATTCTAAAAAGAAGCTTCCAAAAGAACCTTTTGATGTAGAATGTCTTCAAAAAGTTTTGAAGACTATGAAAAACGAGATGGCAGATATCAAGAAACAAGACATTGGAAATTTGAGCTCAAAAAAGACTTTCAGAAACTTCAAGAAAGGTCAGTCCTCTAATACTCAACCTCCAAATATCATATCTAATGCTGAATCTGATCAAGATACAAAGGAAGTGCAAACAGAGGAATAAGAAGATGATGAAGAAAAAGAAGTTGAACTAAATGGAATGTGGGATTTCATCCTACCAAATGAGGAACAACATGAAGCTTTACCTGTGAGCACAAGGAGAAAAAGGAATACTGAAGCAACTCAACCAAATCAACAGCAAAAGATTTCAACTCCTGCTAAGGATAAATCATTAAGCAAAAATTCTACTTCAAAGGCTACACAAACAAATCTCGTTACTTCAGATAATCCACCTACATCTAAGACAATGGTAGTCTTAGACACTATTGAGTATAATGTAGTTGAAGATATGAAGAAAACCAGGGCCAACATTTCAATTCACGAGCTTACTAAATTAAAGTAGCAATAGAAAATCTTACTTAGAGACTTAAATGTGGTTCCTGCTTTAACCTTACCTACTTCAGTAATAGTACAAGTTGCTAATGAAATGGGTAAGTCACCTTCTCCTTCAACTAAAATAGATGCTACAGATTTCATTATGATAGGTGATCGATCCATCTCTCATACTCCTCCATTTCTCTTAACCTATGAGATCTATAATAAAAACTTTCATAATTTTTTAATATACTCAGGGGCTTCCTCTAATATAATTCCAAAATCAGTCTATTCTAAGTTGAACATAACTCCTTAGAGTTCCCCTGTTCATATAGTACAACTTGATAGAACCAGAGTAGAGGTGGTAGGAGAAATAAATTCGATTTCCATAAAATTGTCATCAAATCCCAAGGTTACTCAAATAATTAATATACTAGTGGCTGATATTCTTGAGTTTTAAGGCTTAGTTTTAAGCCAAGACTACTCTTAAAAACTTCATGGATATTTTTCAACGGACTGGTCGCATATGTGGCTACCATATAATGGAAAGCCAAATCAAATTTGGATAGAACATGAAAAGTTCATGAAACATAAAGTCACCGATATTGAAGGAGTAAATGAGCTAGTAGCATTCAATAATAAAATTATTGGAAACTACTCAGCAGAGTCGTTTTTGGGAAACTTCAATGCTCAACCATCACTTTTCTTTGATAATGCAGTTATTTCCCAGATTGAGAATTTTTACTAGTCGACAGATAGTTCCAAGTGTATAAATTTTGTAGATAAGACAGTAGTTAGTTCTTTATTTTGGACCATTTATTTTGACAGTTCTAAATATGAAGATGGTGAAGGCGTTGGCTGTATTTTAATAAACCCAGAAAGAGAAAAAACCTCGTTAGCCTACAGACTAGAATTCAATTGTACAAACAATATAGCTGAATATGAAGCATTATTCCAAGGTTTGTACAAATCCATTGATCTTAATATCAAATATCTGAAAGTCCTAGGAGATTCAGAAATCATTGTTAGACAGGTAAGAGATACCATTCATTTTAATTCTGGACATTTAAAGAATTATCAATCATTAGTCCACGAATTAACCATTCATTTCTTAGCCTTTAACATTTCCTCTGTGCCTAGAATGCAAAATGCTAGTGTTGATCTAATGGCTAATGTAGCATCAAAGTTAATTCCATCCCAAGAGTTTAGTCCTGATATATTTTCCATTAAATTAATTTTTATACCATTTTTTCCTGATAATATTACCAATTGGAGAGTATTCAATGATGATTAAAATATCATAGATTTCTCAACATCTGAAGGATCTAGTATGATAGTCAAATTTTGGATGAAAACGAACATGACATTCAAATTAAGGAAGAACAAGATGAAAATAATATTCCTAAGTCTGTTGTCAAGTTAGAAGACCTGTATGATCTGAAAGATAGGTTTAAAAGAGTTACTAACTCAAAAAATCAAAGCTCTACCTTAAGATTTGAGTTAGTAAATCTAGGAACTGACGAAAAACCTCGAAATGTCAGTCTAGGTCTTGGTCTATCTTCCAAAGAAAGATTATCATTTATCAGGTTATTTAGAACATACAAAATTTTCTTTGCTTTGGATTATACTGATCTTAAAACATATGACACTTATGTGATTCAACACACAATTCCTATGATTTCAGAAGAAAAACCTATACAACATAAATTGAGGAAGATTCATCCAAATCTGGAAAATCAAATAAAAATAGAACTGAACAAACTCCTCAAGGAAAAAATCATCTTTCCAGTTAGGCATTCTAAATGGGTATCAAATTTTGTACCTATCAGGAAGAAGAATGGTGATACGAGAAATTGCGTTGATTTTAGGAATTTAATCAAAGCATGTTAAAAGGACAACTTTCCATTACCAACCATGGAACAAGTACTTCATACCATAGTTGGTTCTAAACTTATGTCCTTTATAGATGGATTCTCGGGATATAACCAAATTCTCATACATCCAGATGACAGACTAAAGACTACATTCAAGACTAAGTGGGGAACTTACGCCTATCAAAAGATGCCATTTGCATTAATTAATGCAAGTGCCACTTTTCAGAGAGCTATGGACACAACTTTTAGGGGGCTCATAAATGAATCAGTGGTTATTTATTTAGACGACATTACAGTCTTTTCTAAACAAGTAACCAATCATGTGAATGACTTAAAGCAAGCCTTTGAGTGATGTAAAAGGTATGGCATCTCATTAAACCGAAAGAAATCATTTTTTCATTAGATGAAGGAAAAATTTTAGGATTCATCGTGTCAAAAAAGGTATTTATATTGATCCTGAAAGAATTGAAGAGATTAAAATAATTCCTTTCCCTCATAACAAGAAAGCTATGCAGTCATTTCTTGTGTAAATTAATTTTGTTAAAAGGTTTGTCCCTAACTTTTCACAAAAAAATTTACCATTACAAAATATGATTAAGAAAAATTCAGTCTTTAAATGGGGACATAATGAAAGAGAAGCATTTGACTTTATTAAACAATCCATTGTCAATGCTCGATTCCTGACTACCCCCAAATTTCTTAATCCTTTTACTTTATACACGTTTTCATCAGATGCATCATACACTGTTGTTTTAACACAGCTTAATGACCAACAAATGGAAGCACCAATATCATTTTTCAATTCCAATTTGCAAAGTGCATAACTAAATTATTCATCTATTGAAAAGAAAGCATTTGCTTTCTTTAAGGCTATAAATAATTTTAGACCATTTCTCCTAAAACCTCACACCAAAATCATAGTTCCATTCTCTGCAGTGAGACAACTATTAATTCAAAGAGAATTAGAAGAGAAAAGGGCTAACTGGGTTACCGCTTTACAATAATATGATGTATAAATAAGACACTCTAAAATTGTTAGAGGTCAAGGTTTTTACAGAATGCTTACAAGAGCATCCCATCTATCATTAGAAGAAGATTTAGGTAACAATGTGAAAATATCATAGGTAAGCCTCAATGATGCACAATGTCAATACATTGATCTCATATTCTATTTGAAGAATGGATATGCTCCGACCCAATTCAGTTAAAAAATGAAACGGGCTTTGAGATTAAAGGCCAAAAAATATAAATTAATCAATGATGTATTTTTTAGGAGAAATTTTGATTATGTACTACTAAGATGCTTGGAAAAATTTGAAGCAGAAAAAGTCTTGCAGGAACTCCATGATGGACCATCTGGAGGAAATTTTGGAGGAAATACGATAGCACACAAAATCTTGCATCCAGGTTACTATTGGCCTACACTTTTCAAAGATGCTCATGAATATGCAAGAAAATGAAAAGTGTGTCAAAGTGCATCTGGAAGACAAAGGAAGCCAACCTTCCCATTACAACCAGTCAATATTGAACAACCATTTGAACAATGGGGATTAGATATAATCGGTGAGATTGTTCCTAACTCTTCCAAACAACATAGATATATTCTCACAGCTAAAAATTACTTTACTAAAGGGGTGGAAGAAATTCCATTAAAGGTAGACAACTCTGAGAATATCATTGATTTCATCGACCAATATATCATAACTAGGTTTGGCTTACCTATTGCTTTAATGTTTGACAACACATCTTACTTCTCAAGAACTACTATGATGGAATTTGAAATCAAAAGAGGTTTTAAACTTAAATATTCTACAAATTATTACCCGCAAGGAAATGGTTTAGCAGAATCCACAAACAAAAACTTGATTAGAATAATCAAAAGAGCTATTGATGAAAACCAACGAAATTGACATAAGTCATTAATATTTTCTCTTTGGACAAACCGAATAACTCAGAAAGCTTCTATTGGCACTTCTCCATTCAATCTTGTCTATGGAGAAGAAGTTGTACTTCCTACCAATGTAGTTATTCCCTCTCTTTCTTTAGTACAATTTATTGATGAATCTCCTTCTTCTTCTTTACAACTTAGACAATCTCAAATTCTTAAGTTAGAAGAAGAAAGAGAAACATACTCATGCACATCATCAACAAATAGTAAAAGCCTCATTTGATTCAACTTCTGTTACTCCAAAAAAATTTCAAATTGGTGATCTGGTATTGAAATGGGACAATGCACATGAGGAAAAAGGTAAACACAAGAAGTTTCAAAAACTCTGGCTAGGTCCATTTCAAATAATTGAAGAAATAGGCCCATCAACATTCTTATTGCAAGATCTATCAATAAAAAGAGATTATTTCACTGTTAATGGGCAGATTTTGAAAAAATACTTTTCATAGGAGGTAACCCCTTCTATTCCTTGTATACTAGTGTCTTTTTCTTTTCCTTAGAAAAATAAAAGTTGCTTAGTATAATTTTTTGGCTTTTCCAAATTAAATCTCAGATGATCCTTTTTTATTTATCGCTTATAGAAATAATAAATGTTAAGGAAACAATTGAAATATTTGAAAGACAAATAGATTTTATTTTTAATGAAAGATGAAATTTCACTGAAGTTATTTATTCTCTGATGAAATCTCATCCTTATATAGCATGATTATTCTGTCACCAGTCAATAAAATAATCCTTAACATAGTAAAGACTCTTTTACAGAGAAGCAATCTAAAACTCAACAATATCATCCAGAATCCTCAAAAGGACCAATGATTCACCCCATCCGGGAAAAAATTATTAATTTTTGAAAGAAATTAAAAAATATTAAAACTATAAAAACTTAAAAGATAATAATTCTCATCACGAGCTTGTTTACCATGTTCATAGGGAAATAGTTGAACTGACATTACCAATACTGCCTATCAAAATAGGGTAATGACTTGAGATTATATCAAGAGGACAAGGGGTCTCATCAAGAGCCAGCTTGATCAGTTCAATTACAACTAGTGAATGGCATTGTCATCATTTGGTTACCAAGCCAATAAAATGGCTTTTAAGTAAATAAAAATATGATACAAAAAAGAAAAGTTTCAAAAAGGATCAATTGTATAAAGTTAGAATTTATTTTTGGAAATTGTAAGAAACATTGGATGGGATGATGAATCGTTGCTGGGTAAAAGGTAACCCTACCAAGAGCTTAAATTTATTATTGGATCAGAGGCTCTACCTGTGATAAAAGAGTAAATATCTATAAATTTGATCTATAAGAGCCACCTGCTTTATCTTTTTGAACTAAGTAAAGGCTGATATAGATTCTCATACTTATATCTTTAAAAGAGGGATTCTTATGAATTGTAATTAAGAGAAATTTGATTGCTTAGTAACATATTATTTGTTTGAAATTCATTCCTGCAACTATTTTTATTTCAAAAAAAAATTAGAATTTTCAAAAAGTTAGTCAGAGATAGCTGGTTCTCCCAAGTGAATGGCCAATTGTTGTGCTATACAAAACCCCCCATTTATTTTAATAAATATGGATCCTTTAGAAATAATTAGGAAAATCATTTTCATTTATTTTTATCTTTAACTCAAAAATTTGTACTTTTTCGCTTTATTCCTTAGTGCGCATCGCAAACTGCATAACTTACAAACTTAAAAGACTTGAAACCTAGTAAGTCACGCGGGCTGCTGATTATGATAAGCCTTTTCCGAAGTTATATTAAAAAACTTGCAAACGCTTCAATCACCGTTATAATTTGTTTGTCGCATCGCACCTCATTTAAACGATCAAAATTATAAAGCAATTTGGTATAAGTTGTGATTATGCGGACACGACAAGCCAATAAATAAATAAACTTAAAGCTATGAAGTCCCATAAAGCGCATCCGTTTGATTTCTTGAATGCGCACTTGGAAATTCGCAGGATATAACTAAAATAAAATCCATTTATGGCATAAAATTTGTGATGTGAAATTTCCGCAGATTGCATTCCACAGAATTTATGGGTAACATCATAAATGAAAAAGTTATAAGTTGTGATATGCAATGAATAGCATTTAATTACTCAAGCATGTGAAATAACTTATGTCATATCAAACCAAAATACGAGATCCAACGTATTTAAAGTTGATCGATAGACATTTCACATGAAGGTGTAAGAGCTTTGATTTATAAATATTATTGGTGATTATTAACATTTAATAGAAGTAAGGTTTTCGTCTACTTCAAGTATGTGTTGAAGTGATTGAATGTCGCAATTGTTTCAAATCCATTTTTCTTCACTATTCTCTATACTTTTAATGTTTGCCCTATTTAATTGAAATCAGGAAACCAATTAATAGAGCGAGGAAAATTGAAATGAACAAGAAAGGCAAAGAGATTGCTCAAACGTTATCTACCGAAGACTCAGATATGTCTCCCCTATTTTCAGACACCACCTACAACAAGGATTGCGAAATTTCATCATGGGAAGCAATGTATAAGCTATTTGAAGACGAAAATCCAAGGGTAATAACCAAAACCTCTACAATAAGCACGTCAGTTACTCCAGACGCAACTTATTTCGATGTTGCATGTTCATTCATCCACAACGTAGCTGCAAGGCAAAAACTTCTCCCTTATACAGTATTGGTTAAGTGGATAATTGACCACTTAAACATAGAAGACAGAACATTCAAAGATTCAAAAGGCGAGAATATTGGGTCATTTAGGGCAGAATATTTACAGGCAATGTACCATCTACCCTCCCCACAGTAGAAATATGACAAGGATTTTCTTCAAATCTTTAGAACAAAAAATCCAAATCTGATGAAATTCATAAAGGAATGGATGGAATACCAGGGAAAACTTAAACGAGATAAACTCGGTACGTACCCAATTTCCCAAATTCCTTACCCTTACTGTTATGATACCGGTATGTTGTCCAGATTATATGAAAAATTTGATACCACTAGATTTTCTTTAGATTGGGTCCCATCAATTGACCCAATCGTCAATTCTTTAATTCTGAATTGGGACAATATCCTATCTGATAATTTAGCTAAACACATCATGGAGTATAGGAATAAAAGAAGTTTTTCAACTAGAGAAATACCCCCCTTTTATATGAGTGCCTATGTCATGGACACAATTTTCTTTTCTTCTAGTTTTCCTACCATGGGATGGAAATGGATGACCTAAGACCCTACCCCAATCCACATTTATCACAGAGCCCTTTGGGATTTATACTTCCATTTTCATTTTTACAAAATTTTCCATAGCGTCATGTTGCCTATGCACCAGATGATATTCAATGAGAAAGATCCTAGGGTTTCCAAAGAGGCTAGTACATATATTCTTTCTATTGCTAGATGGTTTGCAGAGGAGAATTTCACATATGTAATAGTATTTGGGAGTTATGATTCTCCCCACGTCCTACCATATTATGTTCTTGATAAGTTACTTGCAAGAAAGATAGCCTACCAACTTCTTGTTAATGGTATTTCTAAACATCTTAAAGATTCTAAGAAGGTTGTTTGGCCTAATTTTCCTTTACAGTGTAGTACGTTTTCACTTTTTGATATTGGTCACACCTACAAAGAAGTTTCAAAGATTAATCCGTTGAATTTGGCAGTAATGCCAAAGAGGCCATATGATCCAAATGATGTAATTAAAAACTACACCACTAAGCTCAAAATGAAGCCTTTTGTCAAAGAAATAGATGGATTTTATGATCTATTTCAAGGCATGGAAAAGTTTTCAGATGTACTCAAGTTTGCATCCAGTCAACTCAACCAAGATGATTTGGAAGCCTTACAAACATACAGAAATAACAGACTGGAGAGAATTCCTCTTAACTTGTTAACTATTGAAGATGTCAACAAACCTACTCCAAGTATTAGCTTGGATAAAGGAGAAAAATGCATGTCTGAGGATGAGTTAGCACAATCAGGGCATCAATCTCACAATTCAAGTTATTCTAAAAATGAATTCGAAAACAGAAATGAAAGCCCAAAAAATATAATTGATCAAGTAATCCAAGAGATTGAGATGTAGAGAAAAAAGGAAGTAATGGAACAGAGTCAACTTCTCAAGAAGTTCAACACAGTCTTAATACACTTGAGCAGTCAGAAAAGTCCCAAGTTACCAAAGAATTTGAATAGTGAATGGGATGAGTTTTCTGAAGCAATAAAAACTCCTAAAACCAATCCCAATATTGATCAATCTACTGGTTTTCAGACACCTGAACATTCCTATAAGATAGTGTAAACTGTTACTCCACTACAACAAGTTCCAGAAACTCATGATCAAGAGATCATTCCTGCTTACCCTACAGAACAGATAGTGTTACAAGTTTAATAAATCCCTTCGTTGGATATATTTTATAGTCGTAGTCATAAGGTTGTAGTCAAGAGGAATAAAAGGAGAAGAATTGATGAAACAGTGTCAAAACCTACATATGAATCTGTTGAAGTTTTATGGAAGGATTCCCTAGCTAATCCTACTGAAAATTTAACCAAACTATCACAGTTTACAGGGGCATATGCTACTACCACTATTGATAAAGCTATTGAGGTTTAAATGTTACTAAAGCAGAAGGAAGACATAATACAAGAATTAGAGAGGTTGTTACACCAAGAAAAATCTAACTCCAACGAGCAAATGAAATAAAATATGGCCCAATTTCAAAAATATTTTGAGAGTCTTAATTTGTAGCATTGAGCATAAATCACTGAGAAGCAAACACAACTGGAAGCAGCAATGACCAAATTACAAAGCCAGCCATAGTTAGGGAAATTCATAAAGGAAGCATTGAATGTAAATTCTAAGTTAAAGCAACAATAAGAAGTATTTTTCCAACAAGCTTCTATTACAGGTTCTTATTGTGACTCAAGTAAAATATTGATCCAGCAAGTAGCTATCAAGAAACTTTAATGTGAGAAGATCGAGAAGAAAATCAATGAACACATTCAATGGAAAGCATCAAACTCAGGCAAGGAAGCTGATCTACCCCAGGTAGATAAGTTCCACAAGGAAATATTATTCAAATATTGGGAAGTAAAGATAAAGCAGGCATATAAAGCAGCAGCAAAAGCATTCAAGTTGGCAAAGTAAATTATTGAATCTATGTGTGAACATCTTGTGAAAGCATAAATTATCAAAGAGTGCACGTCTGAAGTGCTCTCAGAAAGAAAACAGCTGGAAACACAATGGAAACAAATGGCAGAAATGAAGGATGAAACAATTAAAAAAAAAGAGTTTGATCAAGAAAATAATTGGAATTTTCTGATCAAACCTTATCATCAATACCTGATTCTGCAGTCTTTGACAGATTCAACAAGAAGATTGTAGCCAGCACTCTCGAATGTGATATTCAAAGGACAGGTCAGATCATAGATTTCACATCCAGCTAAGCTCAAGCCCATGCTAGATATTTTTCAACTTCAAGAGGAAATCCAAAAGAAAGATCATAACTCTTAAGTCATATTGTTACTTTATTTTCCTAAATTGTAGTTAAAGTTATTCTTACAAGGATGGTTGTTTGAAACCTCCTCTATTTTTATGTAATAATCTATTTTAGAACATAGTTAGTTTAGTATTTAAACCTCTCTCATGCATTTAGAGAAGGGTCCAGAAATTTGTCAAAAACATTTGCAAAGAATGCACTATTGTAAGTTTGTGAATGCTTTGATGAATTAATGGAACACAATCTGTTATCTTTTGACAATTAAAGTTGTTTAACTGATGTTGCACTATTGTACTCTTTAAATTGCTTGAAAGTGAAGAGGATCAGATCAATTAATGTCAGTTTACATGAGTAGAACTTTGTACATATAGTAGTTCTATTCACTTGTATTAAGTCTTGCTTTATAGATTGACAGTCATCTTTTTATTGCATTATATATTTGAAACGTTATTATAGATGAATGTTACATGCACTTCTGTTCTATTATTTGTCTATGATTTCTTGTTGTATATATAATCACACATATGAATGCGATATATTTTTCACAATTCTTCTAATCAAAATATTTTCTTAGAAGAATCATCTTACATAATTTTCATCTCATTCAATTGTTAAATGATCTATATTACTAATAGTTGAAGGATATCTCTTTAGACCGCATAAAGGAAGAAATACCTCGGGTATATAGTAGAATAAATAGTTTAGATAGATTCATGTGATAGATTAGAATAATTTTCCATTGCATGTTGTATAATTAAAAACACATCCCAAAATCATCCTTATTGGGAAACTGGTCCCACTATCCCCAGTCAGATTCACCACACCAAACAGAAAAGGAGCTGCTTTAAGGTCCAGACCGGGTGGTTTTCCCCCATGTTTTGGTAGCGGAATTCTGAGGCCTCAACAGGTATGTACAAACTTGGAGGTGACAGTGCTATATACACATCAAATGCATTCTTCTCATGTCATCCTCTTTTTCTTTACGAAAGGGTACTATTTCTTAAACTGTGATAAGGATTGGAAAGTAAATTGCTGTAAGGAAATGACAGAAAGGAAACTAAACTAAATTGCTGAAAAAAAATGAAAGGAATGAAACTAATTTAATTTCGGGAAAAGGGAAATGACTGAAAAGAAACTAAACTATATTGCTGAAAAGAAATGGCATAAAGGAAACTGATTCTAAACCACACTTAACTTGGCCAAATAGCTAAATGCACTCTATTTATCCTATGGTCTATCTACCATGCTTCTACCCATGCAACTAAGCTATCCATCACTTAATCCTAATTGAAAAAGTGTTGATTTTGTAGCTTAGAGGAAATAAAAGGGCTAAAGAGGCTGATGGAGGGCTTAACACATGAAACGGGGCTTATAAGTGGAAAGCGGGGGTTTAAACCTTATAAAACCTTATAATATGGTGCAAATATGCTTTGGAGAGAAATAATTTGAAATATGCAATGACGGAGATGCGATGGGGGAAAAAATTGCGATATGTGATATCACAATCGCAATATCGAAAAATTAAAGGGATAGCGGAAGTGTTGTTCGGGAGAGGGAATGAAGTGCAAAATGCGATGAGGTAAAAGCTACGAAGTTACAATTTTGAAATATCACAATCAACGAAAGCGAACGGTAAGTGTTTAAAAGAAAAAGGAAAGAATTGTGGTTTTCGATTTGCGATGTAGCGGTAATATTGCATCGGCAAAAACGAGCGGTAAGTGTTTAAAGAAAAAAAACTAAATCATGTGAAGTCTGATTGCGATGGGTGACGTGGCGGTGGGACCGATGGCGGTGCGCGATTGCAATATCGCAATTGGCAAGAAGGACTGGTAAGTGTTAAAGGAACCAAATAAAAAGTGTGATTTGTGATAAAGTGATGGGCTTTTCAGAAAAAGGCGAAGTAAGGTTATTTCAAAGGTTTTTGACATAGAAATGAAGAGCAAAGGAGAAAGGAGGGAAAAAGGAATATTGCAATCGGGGTCTGGAAGCGGGAGCTGTTAACAAGGACCAAATGGGAAATGCGATTGCGAAAAGGAGCAATGGTAAGTCCAAAGGGAAAAAATGCGGTTTCTAATGTTTTTTACTGTTTTTAATAAAAGAGCAGCAAAGGGAAGTAGAAAGGGATATCACATTCCAGCTTCGAATGAGAGAGCATTAACAAATATTACAAGCAATTTGTGATTTGTGATGGAGCAAGGTACAACGAGTGGGAGTTTCGAGGAGAAAGGGAGGAGGTCTAATTCTAAAGCTTTTCAAGCATTTTGGGAATGAAAAGGGGTGATGGATGCAAATATGAGAAACGGGAGGGAAATGGAGGCACAACAATAGTGCTCAGGCATGAAAACAGAGCTGGGAAATGAAGCAGGATGGCTTGATGATCATCCTGGGTATTTTTATGCTTATTCCTAAAAAAAAAGTTGTGGATTCATGTACGAAAAATAGAGGAAACACATGAAAAAACAGTGAACATAAAGTAGTTTTTGGTCTGTGGGATGGTCTACCCTCCTCGAGCTTTATTGACAGAGATGAGAAGGGGGTCTTGATCCACGGCTTTTATATTCTTTTCCTATATTCTATTACTCACAAGAAAATGAAAAACTACAGCAGTGCACTAAAAGCAAAAACTAAGCAGTGATGAAACTATGAGAAGTAGAACTAATTGAATGACAGAAAGAAAAATAGCTCAATGGAAGAAAGGAAAAGATAGTAACAACAGAGAAGCTGAGGCACATGGATTGGACCCTAACCCACGGCATAACTCTCTGAAACTTAAATCAGTTGAATGAAATCAGTCTGCTCATTTCATAAAAGAATAACCTCATACATCTATGAAAGTTTGATTACTGAGTAAAATAATAAAAAGCTTAATAGATTGCAACAAAGTTTCAAATAGAATCAACTGGAATTAACTCTTCCTAGCTCTAGCTCTGCTCTATTTATTCTACAGAGCAGCTACCAACAACTCCCTAGAAAATAGTGATTAAGTCCACTTGACTCCCAGTAAACAAAGATTGAGTGCTCTCCTCTTTGAGTTGCTTGGCTGCCTCTGAAACTCGAACTTTTGGAGAGAATCTTTGGGGTGATTGAGTCCACTTGACTCCAATTAAATAGAGATTGAGGGAACTCCTCTTTGAGTTGCTTGGTTGCCTCTAAAACTCGAATTTCTAGAGAGAATATTTGGGGTGATTGAGTCCACTTGACTCCAAGTAAACAAGGATTGAGTTGCTTGGCTACCTCTGGAATTCAAATTTTTGGAGGGGATCTCATGTGGATCCTTTGGCTGCCTTTGAGAGTTAAGGAGGGTGGAAGACCCCCTTGAATCTCTCCAAGATTTCTCCCTAATTTCCTAATATTGTGCTCATTTATTCCCCAATCTTGATCTTCCATTGGCAGGGAGAAAGTCCCTAAATCATCTCCTTCTCCAAATATGCATAATCCGCCAAATATTCTCACAATATTCGTAAAAATAAGAAATATTAGGCAAAAATATGCAATTACCTTTAAACCTTCCTAAGAAAATGTGAAGCATAAGAAAACATTATTAAGTGCAGAAGGAGAGATTTAATATATATATTCATGTGCATAAGGAAGGTATATGGGCTTAAGAAAGGTTAGATGGGCCTTATTTTATGTCTAATTTAGAGGCCCATCATCACCCCACTACTGAAACTGTTGCTCATCCTCTGAGAAACCTATTCATCCTCCCTGCCATGGTTTTTCCTGCATGCTGGCTTATTTCATTTTCTATTTATTGGCCAATGCGTTGCCCCTCCTGCTAATCTTCTTGCATTTCTTCTTATAGGTGCTTCATGGAGGTCCTTAGATGCCTTAAGAAAATCGGTTTTGCATGCCAAGAGGTCATGGATCCACCTTTTATTTGATTTTTTTCTTCTTCTTCTTTTTCTCTCATTTCTTTTCTTTTCTTTTTTCTTTTTTTATTTTTTTTATTTTTTTATTGCATGCAAAGTAAACTCATAGTTATTTTTCTTTTGAACTGAGTTCACCCTTGGTTATCCCTTGGCACTCCTTGTCTTCTATTACAATGAACTGCTTATTTCCCACTTTCTCACGTCCTTTTTACTTTTTCCTTATTCCTTTTCTGGGTGGAAAAAGTGAGGCTAGTTGCTAGATAAGGCTGAGGTTGCTCTGCTACTGATTTTGGCTATATAAAAAAAAACTTTCCTTCTCACACTTTTTAATGTTTTATTAAGCTAAAATAGATTCGAAGAAAGGGTTAGATGATTGCATACATGAGCCTTACCATTGTTTTTTTTTTTGCAGGTGATATTGAAGTTGTTCATATGGCTGTTGAAGCTGTCTTCGGTGGTTCCGAAGCTGCATGTGATAATCTTCTTGAGGTCCTTTTGGAGCTTCTGAGCACAGGAGGAGGAATTCCAAGTTTGACTACCTTTAACCAGGGTATTGAACGAATTTTATTTTTGTGCTAACTTGTTGTTTTCTAGCTTGCAAAGGTTGGAATCACCTGCATTCATTAGAGAGAGATGCATGGAGAAATGCATTTTTTTTTTTAAGGCCTACTAGCTGCCTCAATGAGGTTTTCCAATAATAGGTCTTCCTAGGCATCTCAAAGGAGGTTTTCACCTAGGATATTCTATTTTTCTCTTTTTTTCCAAACCCAATGACCGCCTCATGGAGGTTTTCAATCAGTGGGTCAATCTCAGACGCCTCAAAAGATGTTTTCACCTAAGATTTTATTCTTTCCCTTTTTTTCTTTTTCACTTTCCTACTCTACTTGAAAAAAAAAACCTTTTTCAAGTATAGGAATACTTCCAATGGAGCCATGTACACATCAAGATGACAGATAAAATCATGTGCAAACTTGGAATACATGGTTTGACATGTACCTGAATATGAGAGATGAATTTCTTTGACTAGGATTTTATCAAGTATTATTAGAGAAGAGTGTGTTGTTGCAACATAATGATTGTTTGGAACCATATGTCAATATAGTTGTGATGCCTCTTGTTCACTTGCTGACTTGGATCACCTTGGATGTCCTCTTCTATTATGGCAGTCAAATATTCCTCTTTTTGCTGATTGTTCTCTTGAACACATTGAGGAAATGCTCGTAAACATGAGGGAACTTTCTCAACATCTGATTCTGATATCTGCTCTTCATCAAGTGTAACCCTCTATCTTTTGATCTCCTCATTTGGATCTTATTCTTCTTGATGTTGTCCTTCAATGACATTAAGAAAATCTCTTCTTTGCAATACCTTTCTTGAACTAAGATGCAAACCATTTAGATTAAGAGGATATGTTTGGTAGTGTTGTACCTCAGCATTGTAACTGAGCTAAGATACTTCATTGTATGGGTTTGGAAATGGTGGTACAGGTAGTTGAGTGGGGGTGGATATATGAGATGGATGTGGTCGAGGTTGTGGTTGTGGTGGAGGTGGATGGTAGGGATAACATGGAGTCGGTTATGGGGGATATTGAGGTAAATATTGAGGATGTTGAGGATTTTCCCAATAAGGACCTTGCCAACCATGTTGCCAAGATTGGCTTTGGGGTTGAGATGACCAAGGTTGCCAAGGAGGGAATGTTTCCCAATTAGTTTGAGATGGATTTGAATAAGTTTGAAATTGTGAAGTGGGTCCTTGCATCATATCAAGTTGACTAGGCTTTCAGGGTATTCTTGGAGCTACATAACATAGCTTCTTTGGTGATTTCCTTGCTCCATTGTCTTCCTAGTAAACTTATTTAAACCTTTGGAATGATGGATAACACTTAGTAGCATATGATTCTGCATGGATAACAAAAATATCAG
Organism: Pinus albicaulis; assembly: GCA_034641835.2. NCBI lineage: Eukaryota > Viridiplantae > Streptophyta > Pinopsida > Pinales > Pinaceae > Pinus > Pinus albicaulis. Next base: position 1,427,531,270 of record CM076572.1, read on the forward strand.
CATCTTATTTTTGCTCATTTTTCATTCTTAACATTTCTACTTGTTCACTTAGATTGCTAAGAATTTATGTTTTAAAGTTATCAAGCAAATTTACAAGTTCATATTGCCTTACCATTGTTGATATTTATTTACTTACTCTTTCCCTTCCTCTTGATATGCACCTGCATGTTTCACAAATTTCTTTAAATGAAAATTGGTATATACATCTACTTTACTCATGAGATTAAGGAGATCAATCCACTCATCCGTAATTGTTCTAAGTAAGAGGGTTTTTAGTGTGTCAAATCCTAAATGATGCAATTTTTCCCTCTTAACATTATACTTGAACCTCTCTATTAGATCCTCAAGGCTCTCATCTTCTTCTTGGTTCATTCAAAAAATTTCTTCCCTAAGATAACAATCTTTGTATTTTTCTAGAAACATATTTTGCATATCACTCCATAATCTTATTGAATTAGTACCTTGACTCATGAACCATTTAAGAGCTCTATCCTTCAATGTTGCAGGAAACAATCTAAATTTTTGAGTGTGAGATAATTAGCCATAATACCTACAAAGTATCTCAAATTCAAAGAGAAATGGTTTTGGATCCTCTGTCCTCATGCCATGGAAGTTTGGAAGGAAAGATGGAGGGATGTTCTTCATATGTACACTGATGTTCATATCCTAAATGGGAAACCCAATAAGATATTATTCATTTTCATCATATCCATCCATCTCTTATACCTTCAAAAGTGTATGGTGATGTGGTTCTTATTGCACCACGTGGTCAAGTGGGGGGGTTGGTATTGGAGAAGTATTTAAGAAAAAAAAAAATTGAGTATCCCTACACCTATGAGGCATGAAAATCAAATATTTTTGTATTTTTTTTTAATATTTCTCAAATGGCATGAAAATAAATGAAAGAAAAAAATAATGCTAAAAACAAAATCAAAGCATCTACTAGACACCTCCCCAGAAACGGCGCCAAAAAGTGGTGAGCCCTGGTGTTGCACCAAGAGTGCTGCAACTCCCAGGGCTGACCTACTTTACTTTATCAACCTAGGGTTCATAAAAACTTGGAGGTCATAGTTCTATATACACATCAGATGCATTATGCTCATGTCATCCTCTTCTGCTTGACGAAAGGGTGTTATTTCTTAAATTATGATAAGGATTGGAAAGTAAATTGTTGGAAGGAAATGAAAAAAAGGAAACTAAACTAAATTGTCGAAAAGAAATGACAGGAATGAAACTAATTTAATTTTCAAAAAAGGAAATGACTGAAAAGAAACTAAACTATATTGCTGAAAAGAAATGGCAAAAAGGAAACTAATTTTAAACCACACTTAACTTGGCCAAATGCCTAAATGCACTAAATTTATCCTATGGCATATCTACCATGCTTCTATCCATGCAACTAAGCTATCCATGACTTAATCCTAATTGAAAATTTTTTGATTTTGTAGGTTGGAGGAAAGAAAAGAGATAAAGAGGATAATGGAGGGCTTAACACATGAAAGGCTTAGAAGTGGAAAGCGGGGGTTTAAACCTTATAAAACCTTATAATATGGCACAAAGATGGTTTGGAGAGGAATAATTTGAAATATGTGATGGCAGAGATGCGATGGAGGAAAAAGTTGCGATATGCGATATCGCAATCGCAATATCGAAAAATTAAATGGATAGCGGAAGTGTTGTTTGGGAGTGGGAGCGAAGTGTGAAATGCGATGAGGGAAAAGCTACGACATTGTGATTTCACAATATCGCAATCAGTGAAATCGAGCGATAAGTGTTTAAAATAAAATGAAAAAAATTACGGTTTGTGATTTGCAACGCGGTGGTAATATCACATCGGTGAAAACGAGATGTAAGTGTTTAAAGAAAAAAAAAACTAAACCATGCAAAGTGCGATTGTGATGGGTGACGTGGTGGTGGGACCGGTGGTAGAGCACAATCGCAATATTGCAATCGGAAGGTAGGAGCAGTAAGTGTTAAAGGAACCAAATAAAAAGTGTGATTTGTGATAAAGTGATCGAATTTTTAAAAAACGACGGAGCAAGGTTCTTTCAAAATTTTTTGACATAGAAATGAAGAGCGAAGGAGGAAGGAGGGAAAAAGTAATATCACAATTGGGGTCTGGAAGCAGGAGATGTTAACGAGGACCAAATGGGAAATGCGATTGTGAAAAGGAGGGATGGTAAGTCCAAAAGGAAAAAAATGTGGTTTCTAATGTTTTTTACTGTTTTTAATAAAAGAGAAGGAAAGGGAATTAGAAAGGGATATTGCATTCAGGATTGAAATGAGAGAGCGTTAACAAATATCACAAGAAATTTGCGTTTTTTGATGGAGCGAGGTACGACGAGCAGGATTTTAGAGGAGAAAGGGCAGAGGTCTAATTCTAAGGCTTTTCAAGCGTTTTGGGAATGAAAGGGGCGATGGATGCAAATAAGAGAAAAAGGAGGGAATTGGAGGCACGATAATAGTGCTCAGGTGTGAAAACAAAGCTGGGAAATGAAGCGGGATGGCTTGATGATATTCCTGAGGATTTTGATGCTTATTCCTGCAAACAAAGTTATGGATTCATGTACGAAAAATAGAGGAAATGCGTGACAAAATAGTGAACATAAAGCAATTTTTGGTCTGTGGTACGATCTACCCTCCTCGAGCTCTATTGACAGAGATGAGAAGGGGGTCTTGATCTACAACTTTTAGAGTTTTATCCTCTATTCTATTACTCACAAGCAAATGAAAAACTATAGCAGCACACTGAAAGAAAAAACTAAGTAGTGATGAAACTATTAGAAGCATAACTAATTGAATGAAAAAAATAAAACTAGCTCAATGGCAGAAAGGAAAATATAGTAACAACATAGAAGTTGAGGCACGTGGATTGGGCCTTAACCCACGTGCCTAGCTCTCTGAAACTTAAATCAGTAGAATGAAATCAGTCTGCTCATTTCATAAAAGAATAACCTCATACATCTCTGAAAGTTTGATCACTGAGTAAAATAATAAAAATCTCAATAGATTGCAACAAAGTTTCAACTAGAATCGACTAGAATTTACTCTTCCTAACTCTAGCTCTGCTCTATTTATTCTACGGGGAAGCTACCAACAACTCCCTAGAAAATAGTGAATGATTCCACTTGACTCCCAGTAAACAAATATTGAGTGCTCTCCTCTTTGAGTTTCTTGGCTACCTCTGGAACTCGAACTGCTGGAGAGAATCTTTGGGGTGATTGAGTCCACTTGACTCCAAGTAAACAGAGATTGAGTGAACTCCTCTTTGAGTTGCTTAGCTGCCTCTGGAACTCGAATTGTTGGAGAGAATCTTTGGGGTGATTGAGTCCACTTGACTCCAAGTAAACAAGGATTTAGTTGTTTGGCTACCTCTGGAGTTCGAATTGCTGGAGGGGATCTCATGAGGATCCTTTGGTTGCCTTTGAGAGTTAGCGAGGGTGGAAAAACCCCTTGAATCTCTCCAATATTTCTCCCTAATTCCCTGATATTGTGCTCATTTATTCCCCTATCTTGATCTTCTAGTGGCAGGGAGAAAATCCCTAAATCATCTCCTTCTCCAATCTGCATAATCTACCAAATATTCTCACAATATTCTACAAAATTAACCAATATTAGGCATAAATATGCAATTACCTATAAACCTTCCTAAGAAAATATTGAAGCATAAGAAAACATTATTAAGTGCAGAAGGAGAGATTTAAAATATATATTCATGTGCATAAGGAAGGTAGATGGGATTACGAAAGGTCAAATGGGCCTTATTTTATGTCTAATTTAGAGGCCCGTCACATAGCTTCATCCCAATCTAGATGACCTGAAACTTCTTCAAAGGCGTCTAGATTAGGATTTTTTAGAACTTGAGCCAATAAAGAAGAGGCTCCAGAATCAATGAGCCACTCATGAGAATGAGAAGAAGAAGATACATTTAATGCATAACCAGATCTTGATGCTTGACAACCACAAGCAGAAAGTGCCATTCCTGAAGATAAAGTTGAAGAGTTATCCAAATTGTTGTGCTTCTTCATTGTTCTTCCAAGGCTTCCATCTTCTTAAAACATTTGGAATCTACATGGACATCACGATTAAAAAAGTTGCAATGCCTATATATTTTATTCCCTTTATTTTTATTTCCCTTATCAGTTTGTTGAGTTTCTTTTTCAGTTTGTGGCTGAAATTTCTTAAGACCCTTGTTTGGTTTAGGACCATTGTTTTTAGGATGTTGCTTCTTAGGATTCTTTTGATATGGTTGTTGTTGGAATGCTAAGGCTTTCTTAGAAGAGTTTATAATATTAATAATACCAAGGTGTAAGAGTGTTTCTTGTTCTCTTATCAAAGAATCGAAAAAGGCATAAAAAAAGGGGGGCTTGTAGTTTGTTCCTTGAGAAATGAGGGCTTCTCTAGTGGAATGGAAGGTGGAAACAAATACAGAGTATGCAGGGCCAAGATTAACAAGAATGGAACAGATAAGGCTACCATCTTCCTTTTTGACCTTACAACCTTTGAAAAGAAGTCTAAGGGTTTTGAATTTAGACAAAAAATCTTCAATAGAGGAGAAATTATTGGGGTCCAAAGTAAGAAACTCATTTTCAAGCTGGTGGGCCCTGATTTAATTTTGAATGCCAAAAATAGTATTTAGCTTTTTCATAGTTGCATCAGGGGTGTCAATTTCTTGGATATGAAATCGAATATCTTGAGAAATGGACATTCCTATCAACTCTCGTGCTTGATCTTATTTATTTTCCCATTTAGCGGCTTTATCTCCATCGGTAGGTTTAGTTTCTTGTCCTGTGGCTATTCTATAAATCCCTTTACGTCTAAGTAATTATATCATGTAGGATAGCCATTGGAAATAATTGGTGTTGTTAAGAATAACTGGACATGCACTTTCCATTTAAAAAAAATTGAAGCTGAAAATGTTGAAACTAACTACTCCAATGGAAAGATCTTGAAAAATTAGGCTGGTTTTAAAAAAACGGCTCGGAAAATAGCTTGCGGATGAAGAAGTTGTGCAATTTTGAAAAAAATGTGTTGTAGATGCTGAATAGTTACATGAAAGGTTGAAAGTTGATGATGAAGTTCTACTTTTTTTTTAAATCCCCCCGCGCCCCTTTTCCAAACTTAATACAATAAGCTCACTTTAAAAAAAACTACTTTATGTGACCCACTTTTATAAATAAGTGAGAGTCACTTTTACAATATTACTTTTACATGTGCTTTTTAAATAAAACCCTGATTTAAAACCGACAACTTGCCAAAGGGCTTTATAAGAAAAAGTAACCTAACAAAAAGCTTTTTAGAAAAAGAAGCTTCAAAAGAGACTTGAACCCAAGACATCTATTCTCATAAACTAACTTTACACCAAGTGAGCTAGTAAAAGGGTTCTATAATTGTTTGAAAGGAAAAAGAGGTTGGTTTCTTTTTTTGCATGTTTTTTCCTGCAAAATAAAACACAAAATCTGTGCAAAAATAAAAACCTTATGGCAGAACGTTAGATTTCCGGTTAGTCTTACCGACAACTATCTGTTTTTTCACTATTTCGGATTTCGTGAGATCGCACAAAGACACAGGGAAAGAGCATATGTAGTAAAAAAATCTCGTCTTCCTGTCTCTAATTTGCCAAGATCGTACACAATGCGGAGCAAAGATCATACACAAAGAAGAGGGCGTAGATCCAGTAATTAAAAAAAATATAAACCGAAATAAATAGAGGGAACCAAAATAAATAGAAGGATTAATAAATATAACTACAAAAATATACTTTATACCTCCAGATATAAACTGACATAACATGGGCAACCGGAAACCTTTTCGCATGAAACGAAAGCGGTTCCTCACTGTAACAGACGCTCCGGACACAACAGAGCAGTTCTCCTAGTCCGAAAGTGGTCATAAGTATTATAAATAGAAAATTATAGTCGCATGTAGTCAAACCGGCTTCAGATTCGGATCAACAATGGATGTGGCCCTCAAAATGGCTCTGATACCATGTAGGAATTTACAGGGTAAGTTCCTTAGATAAAACACCAAAGGTCACCGCTCACAAGTAGATCACAGATTAGTACACCAGTATTTGACGTGGTTAAAACCCTTAAAGAGGGAAACAATCCACAGCATGAGCCAATGCGACCACTTCAGGAAATTTATTAATATAAAGAAATAAAATTTACATAAGCTTCTCTCATAAATGGTTACCGGATAAATGACCCTCAAAGAAATATTTCCTAAAATCCTTTTCATCTTCTGACATATTTTAAGCTTCTCCTTCATGAGACGTGCTTAATGAAGCTTCATGTACAAATTGAGGTGAAACTTGTGGTGGAAATTGAGGCCAATGGGGTCTCCTTGTCCTTGTCCCAAATTGAGAACCCGCACCCACAAGATTTCCTTCCCCTCTCTTGAGCTTCGACCTTGTAAGCATCAGAAACACTTGAAAACAATTAAATCCTAACAACATCAAATAAAACCTAAGCTTTGATAACAAACTTGATTTGTATGAGATCTTAATGTAAAAGTGCTTGAGAGTTTATAAATTGCAAGTGTGAAAAATGAGTTTTATGACCCTTTATGTTAAATTATTAAACACATAAAGCATGAATTTAAACTTTGAAAATGCAAAAAACCATAGACAAATACACCATAAAAATAACCATAATACAACAAGTGATGAAGGAGTTCACCCCTCTTGGGCTAAGTCTCCTTGGTCAAGCTTCCAATGGCTTGGCCCTATATCATTATGCCCAAAAATGGTGGTTACATCAGTTTATAGTGCTCCAATGGCTTCAAAACCAATTCCATTAGCTTCAGAACTATAAAAAATGCCTGTTTAGCCTCTTTCTGCTCCCAAATTGGTCAAAAATTGAAGAAGTTATCAACCTCCCTAGCTTTGCTGCTAGTCCCTCTACGAAGTCTCCAAAATCCGGAACCGACCTACAAATTTGCCCTGATTTTAGTTAAATGAGCACCATTTTTGTGGAATTTAGATTGAAATTTTCATACAGTTAGAATTCCCAATAACGCCATAAATATGAATTTTAAACTTGATATTATTATAGTCAATTTTTATTTTTTTTAATTAAATGGTGGGCTCCACTGCGTCACGCCCGTGCTTGCCGGCTATGGGTCATATGCATATATGGGTAGGGTCGGGGCTAAGCCCGGATCCCTTACCCCAAACCTTCATCATATAAATTTTTAAATACAAGTTTGGTCATAAGGTTTAACAAGGAACACAGTGGCCCAATGGTTGATACATTGCGCTATTTGATGTTGGGTCGGGTGGTCGATTCCTGCAGAGTTCAGTTTGGAACTTAACCATATTTTGGTGGCCCTGGGGTTGTCGTGTGGCAGCCTCTAGTTGGGCCACATGGCATCCTGTGTTTGGCCACCAACCACCCAATAAAAAAACGCCAACTAGTACCTCCAGAATTTGGAAAAGTGTCATGACAAGATCGTCCCAATGAGCCTAGTCAACCATGCCCAGTCAGTTGTACGGACTACTGACTCGAAAACTTGCACAATTTTTCCAAAATTTTGCGTTTTTGATAAAACTAACATAACATGTTTTGGGGAGCATATGGCGATGGTTTTTCGCGAAAGGAGTTGCACCAGATTCAGAACGACGAGATCTATGTGGTCATTCAGGTTCCACACCATTCCAACGACTTTCATTTTTTAGCATATTTTTTAGGACATGATCATTTGAGCACTTTCATTTTTTATCTCCGGATCACACCTCCCCACTAGGAACTTTTGGACCTCCAAAAGTCTATCTTCACTAAAAAAATAAGTGAGCAAAAATCTCATGTACTATACTAATCTCAATCCTTCTTGTTCTGTTTGAATTGATGCCTTTGAGCCTCATTCAAGGTACTCCACATCACCTCTGCGTGAAGTTCTTATCCTTTTGACAAGAATTGTGGGTTTCTACAATTCTCTTAAAAATTCAGGAACAAAATATGCCATGGATGGAATCTGAACATTCTCTCCAAAACTATCTTTCTGTGGCTAAAAAAAAATTCACTTTTAATTCTCTCTTTTCTAAACACAAACTTGATCTTCCACCTAGAAATCATAAGCAACTCAATGCTTTCCATGCATTGATTTACACTTTTCTTTGTTGTCCTTAAGTTGCACTTGTTCTCTTTTCTATACTAGTTTCATTTTTTCAATGACATGCTTGACTTTGTCCACATTACTATGGTCATATTATGCACAATCTTTACCAAAGATCAAATTCACAAAGAAGATTCATATAGAAATACTTGTATAGGTGAGTGATGGACACAAGTGTAGACACACTGGATGAAATGAAAATTCTCATCCCAAAAGTCTCATTCAAGTTGACTTGTCATCAAGCCAAGATAACATAACATGCTAAAGAAAATGAAATTATTGTAGAAAAGTGATTTGTACATGACTTCACTTTACTAAGTACCCATGCGGGAATATACAACAAGTATTACAATTTTACAAATCAATCTAATTGTATAAAATAGTCTACCCATTATTATCCTAACCAAACTTATGGGTTCTCTTTCTACACCCTCTCTGCTTCAAAGGCTTCTTTGGGAACTACACCAGTTTCCACTTTGCCACATGTTTGTTTCCTTGTAGTGGATCACATGACCTCTTTTTCCTTCTTAGGACAAAGTTCTAGATGGAGTGCAACAACCCTAGTGAAAATTCCATGTAATAAAAGTTAAAAATAATAACTAGAGTTGATGGGACACTTATTCCAAGCTTAATGTTGGGGGAAATATCCTAATGGGTATTCATTTTGTTTATTATGGCTAAGGAAATTTGCAAAGGAAAAGGCAAAGGCTTTGGAAAGGCAAAATGATATTTTTGGCACATTTATTAATGAAAATAATGGAGATTTGGAGAAAAGGGAGATGAAAGGTCATAGGTTGCATGTGAGGAGGAAAATGAAGGAAAATAATGGAAAATGAAAAAAATCGAGGCCTCTTCTATAAAAAGGATTCTGAGGATCAGTTGGTACCTTTTGTCAGTGCATTTTTGGAGCTCTCTCATTATTCTCTTCTCTCCTCTTGCTCTTGGACATTTAGATTTTTTGGAGCACTTTGGAATTGGAGAAATAAAGGCAATAAAGCAGGAAGAAGGAGGAAGCAAGCAAGGAGGAGCAGGAATCAAGAAACTACAATATGATTCTTTGCAGGTATTTATTTGCATGTATGATTTCCTTGCTAGATCTGGCATGCATGGTATTGCATATGGTTCTTTTCTGTCTTGGCATGGGTTTTTTCCAGGTGTGACAGTGTATTCAACCTAGCCTTACCATTTCTAAATAGCCATGATGTGGTGGAGTTCTCATGTTTGGTTTAGGTGGATTTTGGATGGATTCGAAGCTGAGTGAGGTGGATCTATGAATGATTATGGAATCAGTTCATGTGTTTACTCTGTTTACGGCATAATAATACAGGTTTTGATTGCAGTAAAGCTTGAGAGGTGGTTTTATCTCCATTTAGGCCTAAGAATCCTGGGTTTGGGATATACAGTAAAACCTGGAGATTATGTCTCGGTTTAGGGCATAGTGACCCCTGATTCAGACCATGGGCTGCAGTAAATCCTGAGAGACTAAGGGACGAGAAAATTCCTCATGAATTAGGTGGAGAGAATCCGGTGATATCCACACGTGTGTTAGCCTACTGATCAGGTGTGGATCACGGTAAATCATGATTTCTATTTGATGAGGGTGAGGTGGTTTAGCCTCAGGATTCTCTGGTTGGTTCTTTTGTTTTGTGTCCCACATTCATGTTTGGAATATGGAACGGGGGTGATTGGCTAAAGAGAGATTTGGCTCATCCAATATATGGTCGAGTGGAACGTGGTAGTCCCATCTCTGGTTGGTTTTTACATTCAATAATGAAGAGCTAATTCCTTGGTATTTGGTATGAAAATGTAGTGGTTTCTATGTGGATTCTATTATTGTTGTATATATTAGCACTCCATCAGTTCTCTGAAGGCTGAAATGGAGACCAGCAATTGTAACCACATGCCACTTTGACCTAGTAGCTAGCCCTACTAGGCTAAGAGGGCTCTCTCAATGAGATCACAACCAATTGACTGGAGTATAAATTATATTAGGCTAGATATGTTTATATCATGTTTGGTTGGTTTGATGATTTTGTGTTGGATGGTGGTTTAGGTCTAGCAAGACTAGGTCAAGGCTCTGACAATCAGATTTGTAGAGATGTAATTTGGCAAGGTAGGCACATACTTTATCACTTTAGAGATATCCTTGTGTATAGGGTAGATTGGTAGGGTTTCAAAATGAGCATGAATATCATGAATTCGTTTATATCAGAAGAATATGAACAAAAATGTGAAAGTTTCTCCAAAACAGAGCATTATATCAATGAATTATGTTTATCATCTTAGAAAACAAATGCATGGACCATGGAAATGGAAGTTACAATAAAATAAAACATGTGATCACAGAAGGAAAAACATTGCTAAAGTACATACCACATGAATCCCACTACAATGGCTACAAATTATGTCTATTTCTTCCTGCCAAATTCACAAAGTACAGTAGTATTCACAAGGTTCAATTCCACATCATCCAACCTTTGAAAATGATTAAAAACTTCCTCATATAGTCACTGAGGTTGAAATCCTCCCTTGGAGTTTGAATTTCCAGCGAGAAAATCCAAATACATGCATCTATCCACTGTCTACTACATACAAGGAGGTTACTCAACAATTTCCTCCGTTTTCTAACCATCATGAGACATTTCCTCAAAGAATTAAATGAATGATAAGACACCTAAGAAATCCTATTTGTACCCATTTAAATTTACTTTGACCTCTTAAATTCATTTACTTTAACCTCTTGACATTTACCAAAGTCAAACTGAAAATTGCCAAAATTTACACAGTGAAATTTCATGAAAATTATAAGTAATTTGTAGATGTGTAGCAAGATCTTCGAGGCAATTTTTAGATGTCTTTCGGAAGTCCAAATTCCAATCTGAGACCCGTTCTAGAAATATTGGAGTGTGTATATGTCTTTACAGTATTTTATCATTCAAAATGACCCTTCCTAGGCTAAGATATGGCCATTCTCCCAAGGTGTCTCTAGGTGCACAATGAAAGTGAAAAAGAGAGGCAGAATGGTGATTTTTGACCCCTTTTTTGGATTTTTCTCAAAATTTGAGCCTTGGACAAGAAAAATGAGAAAATGGGCTTTTAGAGGAAGCCACTAGCTTTCCAAAAATGTAAACCTTTTTCCATTTGGAGCCCTAGGGAAGAAGCGTAGTGTGAGCTTGTTGCACTTCTGGACCTAGTCAAAATTTCTGAATTTTCCAAAATGCACCAAATTTCACCAAAATGGAAAAATTGCTCCAAATCTTCCCAAAATTGGTCCAGAGATGCCAAATAAGGTGTGTTATGCTATCATGGATGCATCAACAAGTATGTTCAGCTTACCCTTCTCCTCTTGATTGATTAGGGTTTCCTTTAGTTTGGTTTGTAATTGTTTGATTTTGCCATTACAAATTTGATTTCTTGCATAGTAATGGTCAGCCATGTGCTTATGTATCCTATTATCCTTTTTTGCCTTGTCAAGGAGCTTCTCCAAGTGGATGTTTACTTTCTCAATCCAAAACTCCTTGTTTTCATTGATTTCATGGGCTATCCTTTCTTCAAAACTCAGCTCTTCATCTATAGGGTTTTGCTCTCTTTCCTTCTGCAATGCTCTTTTGAGACCCATGGTCCTTGGCCTCTTCCTTCTCGCCTGTTTTTCATGCTCATAAAAATCTTCTATGTCAACCAATGCTTTTCCTTTCACATCATGCATGCTTGCCTCAAACTAGCTTTTCTCCAAAGACAATTATTTTGCCTTCAACTGATGGTTTTCTTGCTCTAGAAATAAATGATGAAATTTTCCCTTGCCAAGTTGTCTTGGAGCTCTTTGATCTGAGCATATTTTTATTTGATAATCCTCTCTAAGTTTCCATGCTCATCACTAGCCTCCAAGTCTACTTGATCAAAATCATGCTCTTCCTGATGCATGGATGTCTCATGTTGTAATGATGTTCCCTACTCTACTGATGTGGGCTTGGCCCCTTCCTCAATTTGAGGAGAAAACACAAGCCTTCTGCCTCTCTGATATGTTTGAATGATCTCAGGCCTAGGTTTATTTATGACTTATTCTTTGGGTGATTGAGCTTCTACCCTACTTGATGAACCCACCTCCTGTATGGTAGGTGACATGGTTTGCTGTTGGCTTGGTGTAGTAATGATGGGAATTTGTAAAGCTACCTCAATGAAGGAATCCCATGTCATATAATTTTCTGCTAACTAATGGAGAATTATAAACTTTACCAAACTGTGATGAAAAAGGATAGGATAATTTTATCTGCCTTTCGCTTGCACCTTTTCAGAAATTTTAATCACTCTCCTATACAAGAAATTACACAAATTGAGATATTTAGCAGTTGTGAAGTGCATGAGAAGTCATATGTGGTATTGATATATCCTTTAAAATCTGCACTCACATGTAAAGAAATTCATGACAACCTTCATTAATGGTGCATATCTCTCCAACAAATATCTAAATAGTAAAAAAGTGAATGAGCTTATTTGTAGTGTGATTTGAAGTAGGGCTTGTATTCTTCAAGATCTAGGTTCATGCCTTTGAACCAATTCTCACCATGAATTGGTATTCCTGTAGCATGAGATATGGTATCTACTAAAAATATGAAATAAATCCCTACAATAGTAGCCTTTTCTCCTTTCAAACTGATGACAAAAATATATGTGAGCTCCTCGTGATAACCTACTTCCTGCACCCTTTGACAAAACCCTAAACAAACGACATCTTCAAAACACTTTTTGATAAATGGATAGTAAGAGATTTCGTTGCAATTGGAGGGCCCAAACCTCAGTATAGTTCCCCCCTTTTTATACTTCCTTTTCTTTGATGGTGATGAGTTAGCTTCCATACTTTCAAACCCTAGGTGGAAAGAAAGCAAAATAATGAAATTTGCAGCTATCAGTGAATGAGGTGTTAAGATGGGTTTGGGAGTTTCGTATTTTTTTGAGAAAATTTAGGATGGTAAGGAGTGATGTTGGTGAGTAAGGGAAAATGGAAATTTGGGAAATGAAGAGGGGAGGGGGTAGTAAAGAGAAAAACATAGTCCTACCCTAGAAGGACATAGGGTAGACCAGGGTTTATAGGGAAAATGATATAAATGAAGGGATGAAGCTATGTAGTGTATGGAAGTGGTCATCAACTATAAATAGAGGTGTAGCAGCAAGAAAACTAGGGTTTTGTGTAGCAATTTAGCATTTGGAAAGAAAAACCATGAATTATAAGCAAACCCTAGGAGAAAAAGTTTTTTATTAAATTTGCTTAGTAAATAGTGCAAAGGAGGAGATGTAAGGCTTTGACTTACTTCTAGAAGAGGATGGAGGATGTAATGGCTGAAGTGGAGCTCTGAAAAACCAACTTGAATGCTAAAAATCACTTTTGAAAAAAATTTCCCCGTGCGCAACGTAGTCTCCCTGTGCACAACACAGTGTTTCTGTGCGCAGTGCCCTCCTCAGATGTGCAGCGTAGTGTCTCTATGCACAACGAGCTCAAGTTTTTTACAGTGAGAGGTAAAAACCCGATTTTTCTTGCCAATGTGAGAGAGGAGCTCGATGATAAGAGGATATAAGAGTGCAAATGAGTTTCCCTTTTGTCGTTTTGGCCTTTTTATCAACATAGGTGACTTATTTTGAGTGGGGATGGGCCCCACATGTCATTTCCAAGCATAACTTGCATCTTTTAACATTGAAGCTTTGGACCTTTGTAACCTTTGGAACTTTGTAGATTTTTGAAACCTTGAATTACAAATTTAGGAACATAGGAAATTATTACATAATAGAAAAAATACATTACATTTTGAAATCAAACTTTATTGAAGAAACTTTCCTATTGCCACTCCTCCAATTGTTGGATTTTATGCATGAAATGACAGATTTGGTGACCTTGAAACCCTAATGACTTAATGGAGACACTGAACTGAATGCAATCATGATGGTGATGACTGGAATGATGATGATGATCTTTGAATGATGATACACTCAACTGAGTGATGACAAGGACCAACATGTGGAAATTTTGGAAGGAGTCGAAATAGTCCTAGACCTAATACCGAGTGACCATTTTTTTACTTGAAAACATAATGAAATGACAAAAATTTGACTATGAGACCCTAACATGACATGATAAGAGCCCATTTGATCACTGGTGACCGGATGTATAGACTGAAACTAACAATATCCATGGTCTTTTTGTTGTTATTGTGCTGGTTATAAGCATGTATTGATAAGTGATAATGTATGGCTCTATTTATGTTTTTAATTGTAAATGAATGCACAATGTATCTATAGTCAAATAGATTGTATTTTAGCTAATGATGTCAGGGAACAATGATTCTTAGTGATTCTCAGATAAGTATGAGACCCCTATGTTTAAATATGTTGTTTACAGCTGTAGATTCAATGTTTCTGACATGTTTGACAAAAATCCTGTCATGGCTAGGAGGGGTCCAGATGACTTCTTATTGATGTGGTTTCTTCTATATCATTGTACTAATGTTATTTTTCATCTCCTAAGTTTTGATGAATTTATGGGCACTGACATGGGCTATGGGCTTGAAAAGGCGGCTCAAATACTGGAGCCGCAGACACAAAACTGAGAATTTGGGGCCTAAGTGTTGGGAAGGTAAATCCTCTCTGCGGACATAAACGATCCCTCTAGCCCTAGAGTGGGTCTAGAAACAAAGGGACAAGCTAAAGTTTAGGTTCCTAATTAATGAATGAAAAGGACAGAGTAGATTGGCCTACCTGGAGTCCAACGTTGTCATCGCTATAGTGGTGGTGGCCTCTTGATCTCTGTCTCAATGGGTCACAATCCTTCTACAATAGTGCTCGGATACCTGCACAAAGATTAGCAAACAAGAGTAGCATACAAGACAATGATTTCATTCATAATCAATTAACCAGTCAAGGAGGGTTAATCATATTGCATCAAATAAAACACATTAACACAAGATGGGAACTAGACAATAGTCATGTTTATATATAAATAGAAGGAGACAACTAGAGCCTTGACGTTGCAGCCTCCTCTAGTGGGGTTCAGTCGAAGCGCATCTCGAAGGATCATCGGGGAATTCAGACGAGGCGAGGACACAAGACTAAGCTCTCTCAATAAAGGTCTCTTTCCGTTCTATCTTTCTAGTGAAATGTTCAGGAATTCTCTCCAGCCTTTCAGCTATAATATGTTCAACTAGCTCATCAATGGAAGATGGCTTTATTTACAGAGGGAGAGGAGGAGGTTCGGATCCCTATAATGGTGGAAGGGAGGCCTTATCCCTTGGGAGGTTTCCCCAAAAGGTGGAAACAAGAGGCCAAAGGAGGGAGGCCATGGTTATTCAGTCGAACCACTCCAGATGACTTGCCCATGAAGTTGTTAGGATATAAACTTCGCCTCTATTTTTAAAAAACATTCCATAAATAGGTTGGCACGGGTAGATCACTAGGACAGAGCGCTAATGGGAGCAGGGCCCAGTGTTAATCTTCCTCATTGGCGCGAGGGCATAACATTCTACTAGTGCCAAGGCAAAAACATGTGTTTCTGATGGTCTGCTCAGGAAATTGTCAACAAAAGGAATCATGTCCTCATGGAAAGGGATGCAATGATGGTCTTTTCAAGGCATGACACTTTGTTTTGGTCATAGAAATGATCCTCCAATGTGCGCGATGGTGATTGCAAGGATAATGACAAAATTACCTAGCTATTGGCATGAAGTGTTATGTTTGCGGCTATAGCTTTCTAGCCCCTCAAATACAGTTCTATGCCTGCGGCTATGGCTCAAAGGGGGTCAAAAAGCCAGTATGACCCAGGGGTAAGAGGCTTGAGTGGTTGGGTTACCTCATGTGGGTGTTGTGGTTGTTGTACAAGTTTTGTAGGTTGTGTTTTTTGTCGGTTCCATTTCCTTAAGGTCACAGAGGAGGTTGAATCTCGTTATAGTAGTCTCTTGTTGCATGTTTATCCCGGTTGGCCAGTTACTTGGGTAGATGTGGGAAGTGGGTGTTACATGGAGTTTCCAACAATTTTCAATCTGGTGCCCATTCATGCTACATTGATTACTAATATGCTTACGCTTTCCCATCGACAAAAAATTGTTCAAATTTGGGAGAGTTTCCTTATATCTTGTCCCAAGTATTTGATCCATTTTCTTGACCATCTCCTTATGTTTCTGACACTAACCACACATTGGTTAAATGAATCACAAAATGTCCAAGGAAACATTTCCCATAAATGATCAAAATCACCAACAGTTATAGAATTCCCATGACACTTATACACGTCCTTTGGGTTGTCACTTTGACGAGAAGAATTGGACTTGGTATGTCCCTTGGAATGTTCATCTCTCTTCAGAGACAATTTTTCATTATCACTACCATCATGGCGTGACATATCGTCACTTGATGATTTCTTTGCCTCAAAAATTTTGGTGCACCCTCCAATTTCTTCATGGCCATAACCCAATGCTTCATATCGTGGTCGCTCCTTCACCTCTCTAGGATTAATGATACCTTGGCCATTAACTTTGAGGCCTCTTCCATCATAACCCATCTGAGTTAAAAGCTTCATACCAATCCCCTTGGTATGATTTTCAAAAGCTGCAAAATATGTGTTATCAACATTAGCTGAAGGAGTAGAACCAAAAATTATTATTACCTCCTTTGACCAACCATCTATTTTTTCCGATTCAGATGTTGATGAAGAAGTGGATGATGAATCTAGCCAACCAATTTTACCAACGGGTATATAGGGAGAATCCTTCAAATTTTAGAAGAAATCACAAGCATCATTCTCAACATAAGGTCCATACCCTGTATACGGACCATGCTCACAAATTGGTTTCATCTTGGAGGGATTCTTTGCTACTTCCAGGACGGAACACTCACTAGTTTGTTCCTCTAGAATATGCTGCAATTGTAGGCGCATTTGTCTTTTCTTCTCCTCTGCAACTTCAAGAAATCTCCTTAGCTCGACATTCTCCATTCAAAGAGATAAATTTATCTCCTCCAACACTTGGAGTCTTTCACGCTTCTGTTTCTTGCCCATACTTGCAATATGTTTAGAACCCGCTCTAATACCACATGATCTGAAATTGGAGGAAAACTATGATCGTCCTCAAACACTTTGCATGTGAAAAAAATGGGTCTTTAAAGGTGTAATTAGTTTCACAACCTCTTCAAAGATGATGAGTTTATTTTTCATATGAAATTAAAAGAGAAACACATTCATATGTAACTCAATATGGTAAACATGAAGGGAAGAAAAGTGCTTCTCTCATAAACATTTTGAGAAAAGACTGAAAAGAGATGCTATACAAAAGTAACAACTACTGCAGATGAAATTGGAAGGTTAGAAAACATCTAACTAGGCTCTTTCCTTGCTCAAATATGCCTCCATACTGCTTCAAAACTATATTTTCCTATAACACTAAAATACTTGATTCTACAAAAAGTCCACCATAAAGTGCTCAAATCAGAAATTTGAGGTTGCCATTGAGTTCAAGTCACTCAAAAGCCCCTATTTAGGCTCTTCTTGAGCTCAAAAAGGTTAAAAATTGAGCGAGTTATGCTTCTTGGAGCCAAGATCTGTTATCTATCCTGCAAATTGGCAAAACCTGCTAACTGCGCGACAATTTCACCCTTTACATAGTCCGCCGAGTGACAATTTCACCTGATAGCCAACAAGATTCCCACTGCAAAAGGTCCATTTTTTTTCCTATTTAAAATCGCCAATAACCCTTAACGCCAAATTAGGGTCATATTACTGCCATGTTTCCGGGGGATAGGGCTAACTGTCCACCCCCACCAGCTTAGCCCTATTTCTCCGTCGACATGGTCATATGTGGAAATATCGTTGGGGGCCGAGCCCAAATGCTTGCCCCCACCGGCTTTGGATCCTTATGCTCTGGGATAAGGTTGTACGGGAATTTATGTGGTCGAGTGTCGGGGTAAACCTCCCGCCCCTACTATTGGAGCCCCCATTTGTGGTCATGTGGATAACGCATAAAACTAGGGCTTGGGGCTTAGTCCCCACCCTCTCCGCCATAGCTCTCTGGCAGTGGTCCTGCGATGAACATCGAGACCAGGGGTTGGAGCTGCCCGCTCGCCCCTTTCTCTTCCACCTATGGACGTCTGGTTTCCTCATGACCAGAGGCCAAGGCTCATCGCCTGACCCCTCCTCACAAATGGGTTGACACATTAATTCAAATTAACCTACCTCCCATTATATTTAAGAACTAACACAATGGTGTAATAGTTGGGCGTTGTGTTGTGTTGTGGGAGGTCTAGGGATCGAACCCCACTGAGGCCCTTGGGCCTGTTAAAATTTTTTTAGCCAATCATAAAGGGCCACATGGTGCCCTCTGATTGGGCCACGTGGTAGCCTCTTATTGAGCCACCTCAAACTAAATCGACCAACCAAAATGCACCGCCTGCACCTGTATGATGATGGCACGTGTCAAAACTTGATTAGTCTACTGCCAATCATACCCTACACAGTCAGCTGTACGGACTGCCCAGTCAATAGCCTAGTCAACCATGTTGTTAACTTTTTAGTTGTTGGTCAAAAACTTCAGAATGTCGTAACATCTCATATGACATCGGATTGAGGCGATTCAAGGGTCATTGGAATCAGGACGACGAGCACTACGATTTGACGCTAGTTTCAGGAGATTCCGAGCACTTTTATTTTTGAACCTATTTTTTCATCTCCGAATCGATTTTCCATGGAAACCTTGTTTTTGAGATTATCTTAGCTTATGCATTTGATATATTGTAAAAAGAGGTTGCCCCCCTGAAGATGCAATGGGATAAGGATTATTAATGAAGACTAGATCAAGCCATATTACTAGTAATAATGACTTAGGTCTACACTTGGTCATTGCATAATTTTTGGGAGGCATACCCATTAATACTGCTTGGAAAAGAGGTTGAACACTACGGTATGATTCTTTGGTCAAATTTGATGTTTGACTTAGACTATTATTGGAAGACTAAGGTCACATGATGATGGAAATGAGATCTAAAACTATTGAAGTGCTGTTTCTAGCTAAAAGTATTCATGACAAAACAAGTAAGAAAAAATAGGCTAATAACATTTGTTTCATGATGTATGAGATCAAGAGAAAATTATATTGTAAGGTGTGTATATAATCTCAATCTCAACAAGGTAGACATATCCATGCTCATAAAACTATCTCAATACAATATGAGAACAATGTATTATGCCTCTTTAATGTGTAAGAGAGATGGTTTTCTTCTCTTTATCCATATGCTTCTCACTTTCAAGAGAGTACCATTTGAGTACCATTTTCACTTTTTTAGTGTACTTCCTCTACTTAAAATGAAAGATAATAACATTGAAATCCATCTACTTTTATAACTTCATCATTCAAATATATTTTTCCCTATATCTAAAATTGATAATAATTCTTATCCAAAATCTCGTAGATAAATGTCATTGCTAAGAGCTTATCTAACTATTATTTTTCATCATAATTATATTAACTTTTTTATTTTTTTGGTTTATTTTTACATTTTGTTTTTTTTCATCTTTAATATTAATTAAGTTTGATTTATTTTTCATTCTGAAAAACAATTTTAGTGTAATTTTTTTAAATTAGTTTTTAGTTTATTTTTTTTAATTAATTAAAGTTTAAAAATTTAATGTATATTTAAATATTTAGTACATAGAGTTTAATTTATATTTCCATTACTAAAAATTTTACCAGATATTTTGATTTATATTTCAGAGAGTAAGTAATTTAGTCTTTTTATTTATATTTACTTGATTTAACACATTGATAGTTGGTAAGAAGTCTTATCTCCTTTTTCTCACGCCAGTGGACACGTGGATATGGACGGCCTTATGAATGCCGCGTTATATTTTTTCTAATTTTTTATTTTTAAATTTGGGGAAATTTTGTTTTTTATTGTATAAATAAATTTAATATTACCATTTTTTAATATTTAAAAAATAAAAAATTAACAACTTAAATTTTGATTTCAATAATCTTTACATAATTATGTCGTAAGACGTTCTTATTTGAAAACAACTCCCCTAGGTGTTACTGTGTCAATGTCAGCCATTGAATCAAATGTTAGATGATTGAAATGTTTTAGGCCATTAGATTCACAATTTAAAGTTTTATATAGACTTTTTATAATGTTAGTTCTCTCTCATCAATAATATAGATCTAAACTAATTATTCACTAAACTATAAAAACAACCCATGGTATTGACTCATGGTATTCATGTGGAATGTGGTTTATCTAAAGGGGGAAATTAAGATGACCTAACTATAGATCTACCAAGAGCCAAGAGGGATCAAATGTCTTGATATCAAAACCTCATTGATCACTCTCATTAATAATATAGATCTAAACTAATTATTTAATAAAATTATTTTTAAATGTTTATAACTATTATTCTTTTAAAATTTCACTTAATAAAATGTATCTAAATTTCATACATCCAAATATACATTCTTAATATATAAAAAATTAAATTAATAACGATTTTTTTTTATAAATATGTGATCTTTTTAAATTTCCAATTTATTTCACACGACATGATTTATCTTGAGCAATAATGATGAATGTTCAATTCTCATTTCTTAAATAACTCTAAATTTACCTTCAATTACTTAATTGTAATAGTTTGTAACTACATAACAGTTTGTAACTACATACATACTCTTTCTTCCATTCAAAAAAAACTATATACATATCTTTAATTACCTAATTTTAGCTTTTATAATTTTTCATATTATATGATGTCAAACTTACTCAACTTTTTATTATGAAATTTTAAACAATGTTTCTCGCTACATAGTTTTAGCCTTTATAATTTTTAATTTTTTTTCAATTCCAAACAAAACTTACAAAAGGAAAAACCCGCTCAGTCCTTATTGTAGATTATATTTTTATAAAATTGACACTATGTGATTAACAATAGAGAACGTTAAGGGTTTTTTTGTACAATTTTTATCATAACCTTTCCCTCCATCCAATACATAATGTAGAGTCTTCTGAAGAGAGAGTATAATTTAGTTTATAACTTGATCCACAATCAAAGAAAATGGCTATGGATTTCACAAGTTATTAGTTTATAAATTGATCCATAATAAAAGAAAATGGCTAGGGATGTCACAAGTTATTATTGATGTATTGACGTTCTTAGTTGAAATGGATCCTATTAGATGCATGGTGGCTAGAGACACTAAAAATTTCAAAAAAGATATATGTTATGAAATCCATATTGTCTACAAACCATCCAAATTTCCCATCTTATACAACAATTTGTAACAATAACCACTCAATTTACTCTCCAATTTTTGAAACCCCCACCCATGCTGGGGAGATCACATTGTAAAATCAAATGTTCCTCTGGTTTTTTTTAAGGGATTCATAAACAAAACATACAACAAGAAAGTCAATATTGTGGTATAATAATTGATTTTTAAATCATTGTGACAAACAAAACATCACATTAACTCAAATAATATATATAATGCTATAAGGATCTAAGATGATAACAAATTTTTGAATCATAATAACTAGGTGAAAACCAAGACTAAGTTGTAGCCATAAGCAAAAAATCACAATAACTCACAGAATATATCCAAGGTTGCAATGAACCCCATACATTGTGATGGACCTCATGGGAATTTTAGTGCACATATAACACCACCCTAATAATTTTATACTCTTGATCAATTTATAATAACCTAGGATGTGTAAAATATTTTAATAAGATAAACAAAACAGACAACAAGAAAGTCAATATTGTGGTATAATAACTTATTTTTGAATCATTGTGACAAACAAAACATCACATTAACTCACATAATATATATAATTCTATAAGGATCTAAGATGATAACAAAGTTTTGAATCATGATTATTAGGTGAAAACCAAAACTAAGCTGTAGCCACAAGAAACAAATCACAACAACTCACAAAATATATCCAAGGCTGCAATGAACCCCATACATTGTGATGGAGCTCATGGGAATTTTAGTGCACACAGAACACCACCCTAATAATTCTATATTCTTGATCAATTTAGAATAACTCAGGATGTGTAAAATATTTTAATAAGAAACTAGATTCGTAATTATGAAATATAAAACTATAACTTAAATTTGTGAATTTAATTTGTATTTTTTTCTTAAGTATATAGAGAAAGAATAAACCAAGTTTGGAGTTAAGAAAATAAACCATAACATAAAGAACAATATCTCCTTCCAAAAATGTCTCCATATTAAAATGGTATTCACTTTCTTGTATACAAAGACTATTGTTCTTCATATACAATTTCTCATAAGCATGGAATTGCCGCTCAAATATGTAGATGAACTTGAAGTAAAATTTATTTTTGTTAATAAAAGTTCTCTTTATTCACATCTATGCTAGATAGATTGTACTTGAATGCATTTAAAATATCTTATTTGAGTTACTTGCTGGATTATTAATCACCAAAGGATTTTCACCCCCAATTTCCTATTTCAATATCTATAACAAAATTTGTATATATGTGAACATATTATGTTGGTTTACATATATGTTTTCCCCCCTAATTGCCTATTTCAAAATCTATAGCAAAATTTTTTGGTTGATAACTCTTATCATCAATATCTTTGAAACCTCCACGACTTACTTCCATGGAAGCAAAATTTTCCTATGCTATTGCCTTCTTATTTCTTATAGGCTACTCTTTCCTATGCTATTGCCTTAGGACGTTTCTTTTGCAACATATGGTGCAATTTATAGTTTAAAACAAATTAGACTAGAAAATATACTTAAAAACCTCTAACAAATAAACTACTATTGTTTTTACATGTCATTATTCCATTGAATTTTGGAATGTGAAGCGAATCGAATCTTTATCCTCTATTCACGCAAACCCTTTATTTATTTGAATCTAGATGGGTTTATAATTTAACCTCTCTATTTTATAATATTAATGATTTTTTTGGTTTTTTTATCTCTTGAGTTTCAAATATTAATTACTAAAGTTTATTAATCTTTTTTATTATTGTTCGTTTTCGTTTGTTGATCTAATTTATTAATTGGTTAGGTTTATAATAATAATAATTTCATGAGTTTATTAATCTTTTAGGTTTAAAATATTAATTCTTAGAGTTTATTAATCACATCTTTGTTAATATTGATTTTTTAGGTTTTTTGCTCTTTTATATTTATAATATTTATCCCTTGGAATTACTAATTGATTGAGTTTATAATATTAAACTCTTGGGATTATTAGTCACTTTGATTTATAATCTTGATAATCATGTTTGTTTATTAATCTTTTAGGTTTAATTAATTCCCAGGGTTTATTAATCCCTTGTGTTTTTAATATTGATCCTTTAGATTTGTTAGTCTCTTGGATTTATAATATTAGTGTCATTCCTTGGGTTTATAATATTAAACTCTTGGGTTTATTGGTTTCATGGGCTTATAAAATTAATAATTGGTTGGGTTTATAATTTAATCCCTTGAGTTTATTAATAGTTTGGACTTAAAATATTAATTCCTAGGATTTATTGATAGTTTCGATTTATAATATTAGCCTTTTGGATTTTTTTATCCCTTGTATTTATAATATTAATAATCCCTTGAGTTTATTACATTATTATTATTATTTGTAAGTAGTATTATAATAGTTTTAAATTTCAATATATAATCTATATATTGTTGATATTTTTAGTTTAAGATAATAACAGTTAGACTAATAAATATATAATAATTATTGACTCTATTGGTGAGAGATAAATACTTATTATAAATAATAATAAAATATTATTATTATGTTATAAGTGAATTATATTATAGTTTTGAGTTATAATTATTTATATATTAACAAAATTTGATAATATATGTTGATGTTGGTTATTTCTAAAGAAGAAGGATTCTATTCAAAGTAGTGAGACTCCCTCCAAACCTTAGCAAAAGTCAAAGCCCTCTCCATCCTCTTCCAAGTCCAAAAGGTCTTCCTCCAAGCCATGGAAAACGAGGTCAAATGAAACCTACAACTTTTGTGGAGAAGAAGGGCATCCATAATACAAGTGTTATAAGAAACTTAAAGCATTGAATGAATATGAAGCAGCATAATATTTCAGTATCCAAAACCTCTTCATCTCGTAGAGGGCATGCTTTATCTGCTCGAGCTTTACATGCATTCTCAGACAGTTGGATATTTGACATAGGTGCATCTCATCATATGAGTCATTCCAGTAAGTTGCTTCCATATCCATTTGATTGTAGTGTTTCCCAGATTGCAGTGGGAGACTCTTCATAGCTTGATGCTCATGGATCAAACACTACGCAGTTAGATGATGGTTGCATCAAGAGTGTTTTTCTTCTCCCTGACATCTCCACAAAATTACTTTCTATTTATCAGATCTGTCATTCTGGGGATGGGAAAACAGGTGAGTTTTCTCCCAATGATGTAGTCATTTGAGAACTACAAGATCCAAAAGTAATTGTTGCATATGGAAACGTAGATTACAACTCTCGCTTATACATATTTTCAGGTTTTGAGCCTTCTTCTGGTAACTCTTTTATTGCACATGCTGATTCATTAAGTAAGTTGGACATCTTAACTACAGATATTTGCAGCAAATGAATTCTCAAAATCTTGTTCTTGGGATTCGTAAGGTGTCATGCACAGATGGAGTTTGTCCAGTATGTGTTCTTGGGAAACAACATCAAGATCCCTTTCCAAAAGGGAAAGCATTGCGGGCTACTGTTCCTCTCGAGTTGGTGCATAGTGATCTTATGATATTTCCAACTTGTTATTTTTTAGGAGCTAAGTATGCACTTACCTTCATTGATGATTTATCACACAGATCTTGGATATGTTTTCTTAAGTTTAAAAGTGAAGTCTTGGCCACTTTGAAAACTTTTAAACCTTTTGTTGAAAAGCAATCCTCCCTCTCTATATCAAAAATATACGCACAGATAATGGTGGGGAGTATATCAGTCATCATTCAAATATTTTTGTAGAGAGCATGGCATCTTGCATCAGCACTATGTTCTCTACACCCCTTAATAGAATGGCATTGTTGAAAGGAAGAACATGACATTGAAAGAAATGGAAAATTGCATGATTCAGTCCAAGAACCTGCCATCCTCCTTCTGGGTCGAAACAATGAACTGTGAAAATTATATTCAAAATCAAATGCCTCATAAAGCAGTGTTACATATGACTCCAGAGGAAACTTGGAGTCATGTCAAACCTGATGTCTCTACTTTCAGAGTCTTTGGCAGTGTAGCAAGGGCCTTGATTCCAAATTAGAAGCATAAAGATATGGAGAATAAGAGCCAACCACTAATTTTTGTTGGCTACTGTGAAGACATGAAAGCATATATATTGTTTGACCCTGTTACATAGGATATTTTATTTCGTAGAGCTATTCGTTTTGATGAAAACTTCAAGCACTCGTCAGAACCCTCTCTCTCCATAGATTACAATGATGGTGCATGTCATGCTGATAGTTTTATTATTGATGATCAAGAGGATGATGAGACTCCTCCTCCTGAAGATGAAAATCAGCCAGAAGAACAACCACTTCCTGTAGTTGATCAGCCTACACAGGAACATCTTAATCAAGAAAGAGAGAGGAGAAGCCTTCACTAGAAGAAGCAGTCTAAAAGGTATCGCTATGATGTATCTGATTTCAATTATTTTGCTCTTGCTCCCAACAATATTCAGCCCAAGAAAATTGGTATTTATCTTTTCATTCATGTTATTTCAGAGGATCCCCAACAATTTTTTGATGCTATTGGGATACATGAATGGGAAACTACCATGAAAGAGGAGTATTATTCTTTGATGAAGAATAACACATGGGATCTCGTTCCTATTCCCAAGGGATGAAAACTAGTTCGTTGCAAACGGGTTTATAGGACAAAGTATGTTGCGGATGGTACTATTGACAAGTATAACACATGACTAGTGGCCAAGGGTTTTTCACAATTTGAAGGTATTGATTACTTTGAGACCTTTTCCCCTGTCGCCAAAATAAAGTCCATACGTCTTGTGTTGTCTCAAGTGCTTCCTCACAACGCTAGTTATTTTATCAGATGGATGTGAGAGTGCCTTCTTGCACAGAGATTTGTAGTAAGAAATCTACATGGAGCAGCCTCCTTGTTTTGTGCAAGACTCTTCTCTTGTCTGTAGGCTTCGTTGTTCTTTGTATGGTCTCAAAAAAGCTCCACGAGCTTGGTATGAGAAGATGGATAGTTTTATATTGTCTATAGGCTTTTCTTGTTGTCACTTTGATGCTACAGTTTATATTAAAAGAGAAGGAACTGATATTTTGATATTAGTTCTATATGTGGATGATTTGATTCTTACTGGGAGTTCTTCATCCTAATACAGAGTGTACAACAATAGTTGATGGAGTAGTTTGACATGACAGATATTGGCTTTCTGCATTATTTCCTTGGTTTGCAGGTTCGTCAATCTTTAGATGACATCTTCATTTATCAGCAAAACTATGCTCTTAATTTGCTTCAAAGATTTGGCATGGATGATTGTAAGTCAACACCCTATCCATTTGTAAATTTTCGTAGATGCTCTATGCTTGATGCAACTTTAATTTTATTCCCAATATCAAACAACAATCATATAAACAAGAAATTAAAATACTGATAGAACATACCTATGGATCGACAGAAGACAAGCCAAAAATACACTTAACTTGATCAGCAAAATATATGTGTTGTGGAGCGTTACGACGGTCAACAGGATGCTTCAACCAACAAAGTCTCAATATGGTCAGCCAACCAAAATGTGTCACACGACCCTCTCGGACAACTCTATATCAGTCAACCCAAAGTCAACAAAAGCCAATGTTGTCCCAGTCAACAGTCAACGCAAAAACAACAACAGCAAAATTCAACGCAGCATGGTAAAAGTCAACATCCAACCTCGATTTCTGTGCCAATAAATGTAGACTGTAGAAATCATATTTTTGATAGAGTTTAGGGTCAGTTTGACCATGCGTTGACCAAAGTCAACGCTGGTCAAATCTGCGTTGAAACCCTAGGTCAAAAACAAAAAATTCCTTTGCTGTGTTTTCCCATGTGTGAGAGAAGAAGAGCCTCCAAGGTGATCGAACCAATCAAATGATGAGAGAGAAATGTGTGATGAGTGATGAATGAAATGACCTTCAACGTTGACGTATATATATCCATCAGTGAGGGTGTGTGACACATTTGTTGAGGCTCCAAGCCTACATTTCAATTCTGGCCAACCTTGCACATAAGTGGAATTAAATCAAAATAGATGTTCTTATCATCGGATCAAGATGATCTTGCACCTCTTCGAAAGAGGAGTCCAATAAAAATATTGGCATCTTCTTCTGAGCATCACAACATGGAGTTTGGACCTAGTTGTCCAAAATTAACACCATTTCAGTCAGGTGTTACACTTACTGCTAGTTTCTCGTCACCCAATCTCGATCCAACCTTGTATCGATAGTTGGTTGGGAGTTTGTTGTATTTGAAACATACCCGACCAGACATCTCTTTTGCAGTTGGACTTGTCTATCGGTTCTCTCAAGATCCACATGAGAGTCACTGGCAAGAAACTAAGCGCATTCTTCATTATATTCAAGGTACTTCCAATTTTGGCATTCAGTACACCACTAGTTCTTCTGAGCTGGAAGGTTTTACCAACTCTGATTGGGCTAGTTCTGTTGATGATCGGAAGTCTACGTCAAGCTTTGTTTACTGTCTTGGTTCAACTCATATTTCCTGGTCCTGCAAGAAATAATCAGCAATTGCATTGTCTTCCATTGAGGTTGAGTATTGTGATGCAATATTTGCTAGTCAAGAATTCCTTTGGATTTGAAAATTACTAATGGAGTTTGGAATTCAACAGGAGCATCCGAACACTCTTTTGTGTGACAACCAAAGTGCCATCAATATCTCTAGAAATATAATTCAACATCAACGGAGAAAACACATAGAAATCCACATGCTCTTTATCCGGCAATTGATCCAATATAGAGTTCTCAAACTGGAATATCTTCCTACTGAAGTACAAGTGGTTGACATATTCACTAAACCTCTTGCATATCCTAGGTTTCTTCAGCTTCGTTCAATGCTTGGGGTGAAGGAAGTAGTCTTTGGGGGTCATATTGAATCCTCCTACTTCCACTATTTTTTTTTTGTTTGGTTTCTTGTTTCTGGTTTCCTATGAGGTTTCATTCTTTTTGTACATGGGTACCTCATTAGGCCTAGTTGTTGGGACCCATTTTTTTGTTTCCTCCTTATGTTTCGCTTATGGGGGGCGTTGGTGTTGGTTATTTCTAAATAAATTAAATTTCAAGGA
This sequence comes from Pinus albicaulis, assembly GCA_034641835.2. Taxonomy (NCBI): domain Eukaryota; kingdom Viridiplantae; phylum Streptophyta; class Pinopsida; order Pinales; family Pinaceae; genus Pinus; species Pinus albicaulis. The sequence goes on from CM076572.1 coordinate 1,427,559,720, forward strand.
AATTAGTTTTCCTTATTGTGTTGTGAGATGTAAGTTCACGTAGGTTTTCTATTTTCTCACTATGGAGGTTATCCATGGGGCTCATTTTTTTATTTTATTTTTTCGCAGTGGTTCATGAACACATGTTCCCGCACACATGTACTCGTTACATCCACGGTCTGGAAATCTCGGCAAAACCTCTCGAGGGGGCCTACCATCAGCCATACATGCGAGACCTAACCCCCAAGGGTGTTAAGGAGATTTGATCCTATGACCTCCCAATTGGAAAAGTACTTAGTAGCGAGGACTCAACCAATTGAGCTAATCCTTGGGGCTTGGTTCATCCCATTGTATATATACACATTCATTTTCTTTTGTGTTTAATAAAGTAAAAGGTTGGCTTTGCAGTCCGATCTTGGAGAATTTGAAACTTTTTCAATATATTATTATTATTACATATTTTATTATTAAATAATATATATATATAAGAGTAAGTATTAGTATAATATATTTTAGTTTAATATATAATGTATGATAGTCAATATTATTAATATACTCTAAGTAAATATCTAAAGTATATTGATAATGATATTCATGAATATATAATAATTATTTACCATAATATAATGGTGAGAATAAATACACATTATTAATAAAAAGTAAATGTTACTATTATATTAGATGTTAATTACATTATAGTTTTAAATATAATTATTAATATATTACGAAAATTTTATGTAACAAGCAATATTATATTAATATACAAAATAATGCTAATATAATAAGTATAGTTATACAAATATAAGATAATATGCTTATTATTATTTATATAGTTATTAATAATTAAAAATAATTTGTTTTTAACAAAATATACTTAATATTTATTAATGTGGTTGATATATGCTTGTCATCTTATATTAACAACATTGATAAATGTGATTATACTAGTTATTTATATTAATGAGATATTATACTAATATTAAAGCGGGATTTAAGTGTTGGGCATCAACAGAGAGCATACAGATTCAAGCGCACTCAGATTTGGAGCTACTGAATATTTTGAAATGGTGTTTCCATTGGAAAAATAAGATCTATTGGCGAGCTTCCAAGAGGAGATATAGAGCGTGATATTTGTATTGGAGGATGCTCAGGTATCAGGAATCACCATCTTCAGAATTGCTGGATATGTTTTTTTATTATTAATTACCCACAATGCTGCTATCTACTCTGCATGGGCTTCAAACTTGTGTGAGAAATTTGAATTTAATGGTGGAGTTGTATGGGGTAAAACACTGAAATTGAGAGATGAATTCTAAATTTTAGAAAACTAAATATATGAATAGATTATTGTTGGACACCTAATCCTCTATGGGTAGGTGTGGAAGCCGAATAGTCAAAGAGGAGTCCAAGTGACCTTGGAATGTGGAATCCAAGAGTCACATCAATGTAATATAAATGCACATCTATGGTTAATATTAAAGAAACTCACACTTATCTTTATCATTTTTTTTATTCTTGTGTGTTTACCATGCATGTGTTTAACATGGTATCAGAGCAGGAAATTTCTCGCCATGCTCCAATCAACTAAATTTTAGTTGTGTTCTCTGCATTGTCTGGCTAATTTTGAGAATATGCCAGTCGAGTCTACCAAAGCCAGCGAAGTTTGTGGAAAACATTCCCTTCTGACCTGCTGCTCCTCAGTGCACTGTGATATTTTCTTGCCAGCTCCTGCAACGAACAATCATGTCTCTATTCAAGTGAACGTTTCTATGTGTTAATATTACCGATGGTTCAACTTCTCGATTGAAACTCCTCTGCCTGGAAAACCACACAATATCCCCGAAACTTGTGGCTTTGTGACCCACAGGTCCGCCCTTTAATTTGCATCTCTATATCTTTGTTTAGAAATCATCTTTACAGTCATAGCTTCTCAAATAATATCGCGCTTCCTCCTCCCACTGCACGACACTGATACTCCCATACAACACTTTTTTGTGGCAACCACGCTCCCACACCTGACTCCATATAGGCCAGACTCCATTATAATGCTGCCTCTGCTCCACATACCACTCCTCCCGCCTGTCTATGGTAATTCCTCGTCCCTAGGCTCCCAACTCTCCTCCGTCGTTGTGAGCCAAAGCCTAAGCTCTCTTGGTGGTATCTTTGCGTTAAATGGTGTGTATGGTTGTGCTGGAAGGTGAGTTCTCTCTACCTGCGCCCACGCTCACAATGCTTCCCACTGTGCCCTGCACAACAAACATGTCCTCCATGGCATGTATCACATTGAAAATGTTGCAGTATGTTATGCCCGCAAGGACAATGTAGTAGTGTAAGGCCTTACCGAGGTCGTAGAGGTAGTGGATGGTGATATCCGCCAGAGCTTCGAGGGTAGATTGTTTGCAGGATTGGAACCCGACACGCCTTATTGACTTGTTGGAATGCACACTTTGAAATCATAAAATTTCACACTTTGTCCCTCATTGCACCTGTTGCTGAGATATTATCCGAAAGGTCAGAATTCATTTGTGCACTTGGCTTTACATTTTTCACACTATCTATGGGCATTGATTTGGTTTACATATGGGCGCTGCATTGTTTTTGTGAGGAACGTTGAATGGGGTGTTGAAATATGTGTTTTCTCTTCATCATTTGTGCATATGCTAGTCGTGGTAATTTTTTGAACTCATCAATAGTTCGCGGAAACGCTCAGAAACACCACCACCACTCTCGAAAGTTTACTTGGTATTATTGCAGTAAGCATTGTTTTCAAGTAGTTAAATTCCCCATTGAAGACCTCACCAATGAAATGTATCGTGGTCGTGATAGTCTCATCAGTCACAAAAAATTTGCAAATTTTGGAGCGTTAATCCTATGCTACGTTGGTGAATTGTTCGTGTGGTGAAATACAAAAAATAAATGCATTGAACCACCATTGAATTGTGCGTTGTCTCTGCATTGAAGTCTTGAAGCTCTTTTATTTCTATATTCTCTGCATATGCTGGTTGGAGGACTAGATTCCTGCAAATCAAGTCTTGATGCTTGTGGGTCTAATTGTTGTAAGGGTATGGTCTTTCTGTCTCCTCCCTATGTGTTGATATCATTGTTCTTACATATAAGTTGGTGGAAAATCATATAATTTTTTAAATGTATGTTGAAGCACGTGCAACTACTCCATTACAAGTATTTGAAATAACTACAGTACCAATCGAATCCGGGACCAATACTAGTAGGTTTTAGAATCTTTTTTGGAAAATTCTGAGTTTAAATTGTGTAAGTAATATTCAATATTTGATATGCATTGTGGAATCGAGAAATTTTGAAGAAAATAAAGATATTTTTAAGTTTCGGGCATGTGCTTTAAACAATTTTTATTTAAAGGTTGAAAATATTATACTAGAGAGATTTCCTTCTAGATTAAGCTTATTGTGGGAAAAGTTTGGTCATAGAGAAACCTTATTTGCTAGAGAAAAATGTCCAGAATTTCTCAGGTATTAGAGTTCTTGAAAAGATACATTCCACTGATCATGATATAGTGAATATAAGCAAGAAATCCCTCTATGATATTAGAACTTGCTTACATGTTCCATAAGAAAAAAAAAGAGTTTCTGCAACTAGAATCTCAACTTCAACGAGAAGAATTAAAGCATAAGAGTCATCATTCTGAACCTATTTTTGTTCAGAATATTGAGACAAACTCTCATCAACAATAAGAAACTATTCAAATCATTGAGCCCAGTACAAGAGCAGATTTTCATGTAGAAGCAAACATCCAGTCTCCACTTCTCAAGCCCATCATCAAACCTTAGGAACATCTTGTCCATAACAAGCACATAATAGATATTGGATATGACAAGGAGGTGTCCTTTCATATTCCGAACTACTCCAAGCCCATCAAATTTCAGATTGCTAGAACATGATAGCTCACCTACATCTATTCTATATTCTGCTCCTCTTCCATAGCAACAACAACAGATTGTAAAATGCCAACACTGTGATCGATTTGGCCATATGAAATATCATTGTTTCGATATTCACCCATGCAAGCATTGTGGTAGGCACACCCATTCTTCACACAGATGCTTCAGAAACAAGCCTCCTGCAAGAACAAAGATTCATCTTGGATGGATTGCTTTTTGGCAATGGGCATCAACAACCAAGAAGATGTTTAAGTCATATGTCAGAACTTGTTCTAGAATATTGAACAATCTTGCAGTTGAGTTTTCACCATCATCTCACCTTGTACCTGATAGGGGGGGAAACGGTGGTCATATACAAGCTTCGAAGCCACATCAAGCGAGCCTAAGCCACAATCTGTCATTCCAAATTCAAAGTTGTAGCCAGAGACACATCAGTTCAAGCAAGCTTGAGTCACAATTTGTCATTCCATATTCAAAGTTGTAGCCAGAGAGACGGATGCCCATGAGCATGCCTTTGGTTGGTGGTTAGACTTAAATGATCTATGTGAGGTTTATATTCTTCCTCTTCAAATAATTCGAGACACTTCCTTTAGCAAAATACTTCAGCTTCTTGCCAGTTTTGGAAGAGTCCCAGGAAATGCATCAAGCATTCCAGAGTTGGTGGTCATCCTTAAACCATCACAGGTTGTAGAACTCCCTTCTTCTTGGTTGAAGGTCTCCCTCTTCAAAATATGAGGAGAACTTCCTCTATCAGAAGACTTCAGTTTCTTGCTATATTTGGAAGAGTTCCGGGAGCTGCACTAAGTGTTCCAGTGTTGGTGGTCATCCCTAAACCACCTAGTTATGCCAACATTTCAAAGAGCTCATTCAGCCTAAGTGTTGTCATGCATTCTTTTCCATTTTTGTATTATAGCTCTCTTCTTAGACTCACACATACCCCTTTAGATTAGGGGGGGAATGTTGGACACCTAATCCTCTATGGGTAGGTGTGGAAGTCGAACAATCAAAGAGGATTCCAAGTGACCTTGGAATTTGGAATCCAAGAGTCACATCAATGTAATATAAATGCACATCTATGGTTAATAGTAAAGCAACTCACGCTTATCTTTATCATTTTCCCTATTCTTGTGTGTTTACCATGCATGTGTTTACAATTATTATGGATTGATGTGAAGGTTTATATACCAAAAATTTAAATTATTTTGGTTAATTTAAATTAATTTTGGTTAATTTAAATTAATTTTGGTTAATTTAATTAGATTTCAAAAGTGTAATTAGGTTGTGTTACATGGTTTTGGTAAATTTGACTAGGTCAAGTTATTAGTGTTTTTCTGGCATTAGGTTTATGAGAATTTATGGTTTTGACTATGGTGTTTATCTTTGATGTAGCCTATTTAAAGGCAGAAAGACTCTAGGTAAATTCGTCTTATTGACTAGTGGTATCCCAACAACATTATCTTTAGACACCACCACTTACTATCGTGATCCTAACAATTGGTATGAGAGTTTGGTGAATATTAGATCTTTGAATTTATCTACAGAGGCTATGTATTCACCTAGAAATCATTTTTTGATGGTGGAAATGGATTCAACACCATCAGAAACCCACTAGGCCCGAAAATTCTAAAGCTTGACAATTTTCCACATTTCCTTTTGAATTTGGGCAAAAATCATGCTGGAATTTCCACTATTTTGTGGCCTCTTTAGACTACTCTCTAGTGAAATGGTTAATGAATGATTGAGACCAGGTTAATCTCCCCAGTCAAGTTTAAGGAGAAGATTGGAGGATTGTTAGGGTCGTTTGAGTAAACTTGACTTGATCAATTTAAGTGTATGAAAACCCATGGTTTTGCCCATAGTTACCAAGTTCGAATTCGAATTCCATACCATACCGTAAAAGTTCGAATGAAAAAATTTAAATTCTGAAAAAAATCCAGAGTATACATCTTAAACATTGAGAAATATGTAGTTTCTTTTTTGTAACAACAACTTCTTTTGCTAAAATATGTAGTTTTGCTTGTTTTCTTCCCATTAATTTTGAAATTAAAATAATTTCTATTAATTTTGACTATTTTAAACAATTTTGACATTAAAATTCACCAAAGAAAACCATATTTCACTCTTCCCTCCAAAATTCATTTTATTTTCAAAACTCAAAACTTTAACCTCACTTCCTAATTTTATAATCTATCTGAATTCATTTGGTAAATAATATATATTTTAGTTTTTTTTATTAAAAATATATAAAATTTCTTCAAATTTAAACTTATTTAAATTTTCAATTAATTTCAATTACTCATCTAATTTACTAACTTCACCACTCAACTTTCTAATTTAAACCTATTTAAAATCTCAATTAATTTCAATTACTCATCCAATTTACTAACTTCACAACTCAACTTTCTAAACATTTGTATGCAACACTTAAAATGAAAAACAAAAAGCTAGGATCAGGCCACCATTTATTCTAGTAGTCTATAATGAGACTTTTTGAAGGTTTTTACGATAGTTTTTTTCTGGTTTAATTTCTCTATGTCGGAATTTAGTGAAAATAGAAGTTTGATGTGTAACCTTGCACAATAGAAGTGCCCTAGGGGTTTTTAGGGTATTGAATCCATATATACAGTCAAAAAACCAGTTTAAATAACAGAAATCAAGATTTTACCTCAATATTTTTCACTAAATTCTGGCACCTGAAACTCCAAAAAGTCGCACTAAAGACAACTCCCCATTTATTTTGGCTTTAGGAGCCACCACTCTATGCATGTGGATATCCCATTAAATCTGAACCGGATTTCCTTAGGCAGATCTTGTTAACATAATTGATTTTTTTCCAAACTATTTGCCAAATTCTCCTATTTTTTCTTCAATACTAGTGAATTTGGTAACTATGGTTTTACCCATAGTATTGATGTGGAATATAGCCTATTTAAAAGCAAAAAGATTCCAGATAAATTTGTTCCAACAATAATATCTTTAAACACCAACACTTTTCTTAATTTTCATTGTAAATTTCAAATTTCAAAATATTTTAAAAATTTAATTAACCAAATAAAAATCACCATGGGTTCCAATCATCTAAATAACTCTATGCTAATAACACCTAGACCTAGATCTGTTACAAGTGAGTTGCCTGGATAAAGAGGCATACCAATTTGAAAGCGAAGATGATCTCACCTACGATGGGATTTGGACAAGAGGAGGAAACGACCTATCAGGATGATGTAAATCGGTGGAGGGAAAGGTGAGGTTGATGTTGCTTTAGAGATAAATGGCTTACAAATTGGATGACGGCTGGCTGGAAACAACTACTACATCTGTGACAGAGTTGCTCAACTCACATTGAAGCCGCTTGGTGAGGCATCTATGTTGAAATATTTAATCATGCCTCCCCCACAATTATATATACAACTCAGAGAATAAGATCACAGGTCTAAGAGAACAACTCGTGTGCATTGATTGTAGATTATGGAGAAATGCCTTCCAACAGCTCTGCTGAGCAACGTTTTATCTAATTATTAGATATTTTAGAGTTTTTGTTGGAATCTTATTGAAAAATTCACAACAAATCACTTAAACAAACAAAAAAACCTCCAAAACTGGTTACGGATAGACTACGGCATTGAACAACATCTCTGATTTCAGATTTGTGATCTCACATCGTTGTCAGATCTCAATCACATGGCACTCGTAGATGGGGAGATGTTTAGTGTATTTTCCAAGCGGGACAACCTCCTCCCTTGATATAGGACTATTGCGTAGCCATCGACTTGCCTACGTGGCTACTTTTTGACCATTGGGTCATGAAACTTGAAAGTAGTTTGATTTGATTAGTTGGATCTTTTTCAATGTTTTGGCTTCACATCCCAAATGTGAACCACAAGGTCATCATCATATTAAAAACTTTCCACCCACTTACAACATGACAGAAACCACAAGGTGGTCATCATATTAAAAACTTTCCACCCACTTACAAGGTGGTCCTTTTTTCCACTTATATATATGGTCTTTTTTGCCTTTTTTCCACACATATATATGGTCTTTTTTTCCACCTTCACATATGATACCATATATATGGTCTTTTTTTCCACCTTCACATATGATACAAAATATAAAGTGCAAATAATTTGTTACCTCTTATACATAGAAAATTATGATATTGAACTTCATTTCACATGAATTTTGCTATGTTAATGACGAGGAATTATTATATAATCTAATTTAATGTATTTTATAATCTAATTCAATTTTGTATTCATATAAATTATTTTATAATCTAAATTATAATTCATTATTTTTTCTTTTTTTTAATCAAAATTTTAGATGTGAAATGACTACAAACTATTGAGGTGTCCTTTTTTCCATTTATATATATGGTCTTTTTTGCCTTTTTTCCACACATATATATGGTCTTTTTTTCCACCTTCACATATGATACCATATATATGGTCTTTTTTTCCACCTTCACATATGATACAAAATATAAAGTGCAAATAATTATTCATTAATATACATAGTAAAAAAAAGACTAAGGGATAGAGGTCACCAGAAGTTGAATCCTTCTTCTCACACAAAACCACATTTCTAAAAATCTTGACTAATATACACTCTTTAACCTTGTCTTTATCTTTCTACTCTTGGGTCTCTTCATTTCCGAGATTAGTAACATTAACTATTAATAACTTTAAAAAAATTAACATAACTAGAAATAACATAATAATAAACTAGTCCATTAACATAACCTTAAAAATTTAAATTATTAGCATTAATAACATAATTCTTCAATTACGTTAAATATAAAAATAATTAAAATATTTTTTTTTGACAAATGAACTGA